>OAMR01000690.1:402265-431805 GCA_900205405.1 Echinochloa crus-galli
ATTTTTGCTCGTTTCCTTAACGAGCCGAGCCGAGCTGGCTTGTTTAGCTAACGAGCTCGAACGAGCCAAGCCAAAACGAGCCGAGCTGGCTCAACATCCACCTCTAGCTGTAGGGCCTATCTGTGCCGTACTCTTATATTGTATTTTGTGTATGTTCTATCAATTTTCAGTAAATCCACTTGTATTTGTATTACAATATGAGCAACCCTAGCAATGCCCTCTAAATTAGAGGCCCGACATTTTTAGTATGGGTTGACCTTACTTTCTGGAGCATTTTTTTGCCCACTATAGCACTTCCCTACTGATTAGAGCACCTGCACTACTGAGATAATCTGTTTTCCATAGTCCTTTATTACTTATTGGGCAGGGAAGCAGCACCGGGATGCCAAGAAAGACCTAGAAGGAGTGGAACTTCTCAAGCAAACTGTGCATTGCAGTTTCACCGACAAGAAGCTGGCTAAGACGATACGAGCATGGTGTTGCTTCAGTAATTGCTTCAATGAGTTTGGGGAACAGCATTTGGTGAAGGAGTTTACGCAGTTTAAACATGTTTTGTTATCCCCGGTGTTAAGCTCTCCCAACTCAGAAACATTTGGACCATTCAGTGCTTTGTCCAACACTATACTTTTGGATAATCTGCTAAACTGTGTTTCTCTGGTGCATAAGCACGAGATGATAATTTGGAAATCATCCACACAGTAAGTCTACGGTCTGTTAGATTATCCACCACTTCATTTTCAACTAGAATTTGTCCCATTCAACCGTACTCGAATTCCTTTGCTTCTTGCTTCCATAGACTTGATTTTTTTTAGCTTCAGAACTCGCATTTTGTTAGAGTTGTGTCGAATATGTGTATGTTTTGGTTAGGACATGGACTTGAGTTGTAATTGATAGGTTACAGATAGAGTTCTGGTCGTACTTTGTATCCCTATGGCCCATAAATATGAGGGCACTACCGTGTAACCGTGAGACGACTTGGCGGTTGGTGTGGGCGGCGGCATGGCCGCGGTGGTGCTCGATTCCGGTGTAGCTATTGTTTATGGGGAGGAGCGCCCATAGTCATACCTCGAGGATGTAGGCACATGGCCGAACCTCGTTAAAAAGTATCGTGGCTCAGTGTCATTCTGGTGTTGATCTTGGCGATGGCATTTGTGATCTTGTTGTTTCTGCTGCGATGGTGCTAGTCGATCTGTCGGGATCTCGATGCTAGTGCCGGTTTTATCTAACACCTTTAACTTGTGTGTGCATCAAGCTAAATAATTTGCATGGTCAAGCTACTTAGCTCAAAGGCCCCTTCGAATAGTCTGACCATAAAAGCTATAAACTCAAATGTCATATGCCTAAACATGTGTCCTTTATCTCCTTATGACGCTTGGATGTAGACAAATTCTTAACCTTCGTAAATTAACCATTTGATGTCTTGAAGAGCATTGAAGGGCCCTATTCATTCTTATTTCCCTGCCAATGTTTTTTCATTTGTATTGAGTGACTTAGAATGATATTCTTGTAAAACAAAGTTAGTCACAGGAAAATACCACTTGTGTTTCATATATCACCAAAATCCATAAACCTATGATAAAGGGCATAGGTGTTTCATCTTGCCGTTAATTCTCCATGTATCAAACTACATGGGGACAATGGTGTCATTGTCTTTAGTTCTGTCTCCCATTGTTTTTTGAGTGACAAGATGGATTCCTCTCTTAATACCGTTCACTTAAAGAGATATCTTATCTATTGACCTGTCCAGTTGATCATATCGTCGAGTCCGTCCCATCTCCACCACCCATAGGTTGTCTTTGTGAGTTGAATTAAAATGGGATGGGGTTCTTGGATCCTATTGATTTAGTTTATTTTCCCGTCTTTTGGAGATTAATCAAACAAACTTATTTTGTGGTGACTAGTGTAACACCCCGCCCTCCAAAGCCGCCCCACACGGGCCGTGCACGCGTACACATAGCACCCTGCTTACACTTTCATCCTCACTTCTTCGTGTAATAGGGTTTGGTTAACCCAAAAAAGGTGCTATGAATGGAAGACAATGGCTTATAAATTGCCTCTACCCTTGCTAAACTAGCAAGGTGGCACTAAACACGTGCATCCCGCACCCATGGGCCACTACTAGGCCATACAAACTAGGCCGGGTGTGACATCTAGCAGGCATGTGCACACCGTTAGGCATTGGTAGCAGGTGAAGGAGATGCTTTGTTTTTCTTTTCCGCTTTGGTTCTCATCGTTTCATCCTTTCCTTCAACCTTCCAATTGTTCCATTTCATCTTTCCTTCTCGTTAGAGCTTCACAGCACCGCTCCCCTTTTACCACACGACAGGCCACAACCTGCTCCCACCTTTTCCTGCCCACACCATCCGCACCATTGAACAACCGCTGCTGTTGCATCATTCCTTGCTGCTAGAACTGTCCATCATTGGCGGCACCCTCACCGCCTGTCGACACACCCTAGTATCTCTGTAACCCCGCAGCCCGGTGGGATTGAACCACACCATGCCAACACAAATTCATAATCACAAGTACATGTGAAAATGGGAAAGAGAAAAAAAAATTCTTGTAACCGTTCCATATCCTGCTCCCATTTTTAGTAAATGATAAAAGTTACCATTTTCAACTAACTTCATAGTTGTTCTTCTACCCTTTTGTGTATTTTCCATTTCATAAATATGGAAAAATTCCAACACATCTTTTTCAATGCTGTATCCAATCACCTTCATTGCTATTTCGAGAGCATAGAGCCTTGCTACCAATGCAAACACACTCTATATGATTTTTGGACTGTGACATAGCTCAAAGAGATCATCATCTTTCTATGACAATGGGATCTATGAAACTTTTGACATTGCAGGATGCCACAAAACCAAAATTCTTGGCCATGGGACATTACGATCGGGCTCAATGGTGAAATGCAAATCCTCCAATAGAAAAATTTATATCCTACCCTATCTGCTATAAATGACTCGATACCCCACCGACTTTGCCATGCTGCATCCAAAAACCTATAAAAGCCACACATGCGCCCCAACCATTCCACTCACGCACTCCACATACTGGGCAAACAAAGCGACCAACGCACTACACTGTCGCCAGCTTCAGTTTCCCCTCGTGCACCGTGCCGTCTGATCTAGTCGGTGGCCTCACGTGTAAGCGAGTACCAGAAGCCAGCCATGTGCGGCGGTGTTGTTATCCCCAACATCGCCGCACCCTTGCAGCGGGCCATGGCAGACCAGATCTGCATGGAGAGCAAGAAGCTGAGGGGCGCAGGAGCGAGGAAGAGCGTCCGAGAAGAGGACTTCGAGGCTGAATTTAAAGGGTTCGAGGAGCCTGAGTCTGAGGATAAGGCCAAACCCTTCGCTGTTCCCGGGAGTGTTGTCGCTGGAGGTACGCACATGACTTGGCTCGTCTTTGATTTCCTGTATCGGTGGGTCAGTAGGGCGAACACCAGGTGATTTCATAGCTACTCCATCCTTAGATTGATCCTTTTGTTGGTCTGTGGGTAGGGGTGTAGAATGATTGTATTGCCTTGTTTGGTATGGCGGATGTATCCTTAGCGCAGGGGTTGCTGCTGCTTGAATCCGGGAGAAGTTAGAAATCAAATTCAAACATCTCAACCTTTCTCTCCTGTTGCGTTGAGAAGTTGTGCTCATTCCCCTTTCCACATTCTTTGGCAGTATATTAATTTAGTCATGGTTAATGCACTGATACCTTCTTCTCATGAATGATTAATGCTATGGAGAACCTTATCTTTTTCATGAAAATTTTATCCCCTATTTTATCTTAGTCCCAGTTTTTTCCTACCAAACATGCATGGCCAATATGAACTGTTCTATAGTTTATCCATATTGTATCAGATCTATAATCTTTCTTCATGTTTAAATTATCCATTCATGTTTAGATTTTTTACCAGGTGACTGAGAGTGAAAAAGAACAATCCTGTATTACAGATTAGCCATAGGGAAGCTTGGTATTAAAAAATCAACACAGGGTCACAGAGTGATTTATTCTGAAGATTTAATTTACAAACACAATCTGGTTTGTTTGGTGGCACTCTGGTAGATTTACATGCCCTAGAGCATCATTAATGCTTCAACTCTAAGTCTATGCTATGCTACAACCACACGCTTCCAACATTTCACAAATTGATGCCTTATGTTGATCTCCTTTATTTCTTCAGATGGATTGAGCACAACTGCAGCTGATGTTTTTGGCTCTGTTGTGAGTGTAACTAACGTTATCAAGAAAAGAAAGAATCAATTCAGGGGTATACGCCGTCGCCCATCAGGTAAATGGGCTGCTGAAATCAGAGATCCTATTGAAGGTGTTCGTGTCTGGCTCGGTACTTACAATTCTCAGGAAGAAGCTGCCAGAGCCTATGATGCTAAGGCACGCAGGATTCATGGCAAGAAGGCCAAGCTCAACTTCCCACATGATGACCTATTAGCTTCTCGGAAGCTCCATGCTGACCGTACCTCTGTGAAAGTGCCCACTGAAGAGAATCTGATTATCAAGCTGGCAGACAACAACATCACAAACTCATATGCATATTACGGCCCTGTTGTCGACCACACCATACCTGAGCCATTAATGCAGATCCAAAACAAGTCATTTGCTCCATTGGTCAATTCGGCTGCCGCCATTCAGGAACATTTGGTGAATCTGTCCTCTGACCAAGGGAGCAACCCCTTCAGTTGCTCAGACTTCAGCCTGGGTAGTGACACCAGGACTCCAGACATAATATCAGTTCTCGCACCTATTCCCACCTTGACAGAGACGAACGCTTCTGCATTCCTCCCGGGCACTACTAATGCTGTGGTGCCTCCAGTGACAGGGAATGCTGGTGTTGACCTCACAGAGTTAGAGCCATATATGAATTTCCTGATGGACAGTTCAGGTGAGATAATCAGCACATTTTTGGGCTGTGATGGATCCAATGATGTGGGCAGCAACATGGGCCTTTGGAACTTTGATGACATGCCCTGTGATGGATCCAACGATGTGAGCAGCAACATGGACCTTTGGAACTTTGATGACATGCCCATGCCTGGTGGTTTCTACTGAGGTTGAGGCCCAGGACTGGTTCTTGTACATATGGCTTTGGTAAGCATCTGCAGTCATAAAAATAGTCTTTTGTGAAACTTGCAATTTTCATTCCTCTGATTCCTTGTTTTCTAGTGTGTTTCAGGAATAATATTCCAGTGATGGTGAAGCGCTCATGCCTGGAGACTGGTGACCGTAGGTGCTCAGAAGCTATGGTACTTCGTTTGATGATTGGTTATTTTCTTGAGTACTCGTTGGCACTGAACATGTACCTTACTATGTAACTGTATGTGCCTGGAACAGCCTATCTATTTTTTTTCAGTCTTTACTTCAAATGGCTCTAAACATTGTAAGTTTGTGGGCAATAATATGGTACTTGGTTTGCTAATAGTCTAGATCGTACTTCATACTTCTCCGCAATGAAAATGTGAAGACATAATCCTTCCATTAGCTGCACAAATTCTTAGATTATGCTCAATCTACAGTTGCATACCTTCCCAACTGTCACTTACCTGCGCATACTTAGTTCAGCAAGTGGTACTGTTGATGTTCTTAGTACTTTCTGCTGATCTCTGGTAGGTGAAAGCTAGCCCATCCTGTTTTTTTTGATATCAATATTGGACTTTGTTCGTGAAGACTTGGTATTTTCACGCTTTCAACACTGTCAAATTTTGGTCTGCGTGCTTTTTTAAGAAGCACCTGATACCCAAAGTTGGAGAGTGGACCATGCTAATCAAACAAATGAAAGGCACGTTCAATTCTTCATGTACAACACATTACTACATTACTGTACATGTTTTCTTTTTGAAACCAGGAGCAAGAGTTTTGTCATTCATTTTAAGAACAGAGTTAAAATTGACTAGAACCACTAAATGAACAAGGAGGAAGTAAATTAAAAGCACCGCCGCTGTACTGATCATACTTCTGTGAAGGTACCCAAATCGAACACAAACGAGAGAAATTGACTACCAAGACCGCAAATGGGCAGAATTAATTCAGTAGCAGAAAATATTATAAGCCCTACTCAAACAGCCTTCATGCGAGGAAGGAACATTTTGGAGGGAGTGGTAACCTTACATGAGACGGTACACGAATTACACAAGAAAAATCAAAATGGAGTCATACTTAAAATTGACTTTGAAAACGCTTATGATAAAGTCAAATGGGACTTTCTGATACAGACACTCAGGTTAAAGGGCTTTTCCTCAAAATGGATTGAGTGGATTAAATCCTTTATTCAGGGTGAAAGTGTCGCGATCAATGTTAATGGTGTAATAGGTCCGTTCTTCCAGTCTAAAAAAGGGCTCAGACAAGGGGACCATTTATCACCCATCCTTTTTAACATAGTCGTTGATATGCTCACACTCTTAATTAATAGGGCTAAACTAGATAATTAGATATATACAAGGTGTGGTGCCCTATTTGATTGATGAGGGCCTCTCCATACTGCAATATGCTGATGATACAATTCTGTTCTTAGATCACAACTTGGAACAAGCTCAGAACATGAAAAATATTCTTTGCGCGTTTGAGCAGTCATGGGGGCTCAAATTTAATTTTCACAAGAGTGAAATTTACTGTTTTGGTGATGCTAAGAAATTTGAAGACCAATATAAAGAACTATTTGGTTGTAATCCTGGATCTTTCCCAATCAGATATCTAGGTATTCCGATTAACTTCAAGAAATTGTCTAATAATGACTGGTTGAGGATCTAGGAGCGCTTTGAGAACCTCCTCAGCAGTTGGAAAGGGAAAAACCTTTCATATGGAGGACATTTGACTTTGATCAACTCAGTTCGTAGCAGTCTATCGGTGGATATGATGTCCTTCTTCCAAATCTCAAAAGGGGTTCGAAAAAAGTTGGATTATTACCGGTCTAGATTTTTTGGCAAAGCAACGAACACAAATGGAAATACAGATTAGGTCGATGGAGCATTATGTGTATTCCAAAAGAACAGGGTGGGTTAGGGATACATAATCTAGAACTCAAAAACATAGCTTTGCTCAGCAAGTGGCTATATCGTCTATTAACAACGGATGGCACTTGGCAACAAATCATTCGTAACAAATATCTAGGGACCAAGCTTCTGGCTCAGGTTCAATGGAAAAGCGGGGACTCTCACTTTTGGGCTAGTCGTATGAAGGTCAAAAATGATTTCCTAAAATTTGGAACGTTCACTATAAAGGATGGGACTCAGATAAGATTTTAGGAGGATAAATGGTTAGGTAACAGGCCTCTTCGTTACCAATACCCACAACTATATAATATAGCTCGAAAAAACAGGATACGGTGGCCGAAGTACTTGGTACAGGGATTCCCAATATATCCTGGCCAAGAGATCTGATCGGACCTAAATTGACAATGTGGAATAACCTAGTGGCAAGACTCGAAAATATAGCTCTCACTGATGAAAGGGATGATTTTAAGTGGAATTTGTCCTCGACTGGTGTTTTCTTAGTGAAAACACGTTACCTGGCTTTAATCTATCAAAATGTTCCAAACACAAATAAAAGGATATGGAATCTGAAAATTCCTCTAAAAATTAAAATTTTCCTATGGTTTCTCAAACGTGGGGTTATCCTTACTAAAGATAATCTTGCCAGACGCAATTGGAATGGCAGCATGCAATGTAGTTTCTGTCTTGAAAATGAGACAATTCAACATCTGTTTTTCGAATGTAGATTCACACGTATGGTATGGGCTTCGGTCTTTGCGGCATGGGGTTTACCTCAACCATCTAGTGTGTCTAATATGTTCAATAGTTGGCTGAACCTAATTCCACAAAACTTTAAACCACTGGTGTTTGTAGGCGCGCCAGCCTTATGTTGGACGGTCTAGCGATGCAGAAATGCAGCAGTTTTTTATAACAAAACACCCAATTTTTTGCAGGTTATCTTCACAATGTCGCATTGGCTCGGTACGTGGGCTATCCTACAACTGCCTTCATTGCAGGACACTCTTGTAGCGGCGTCGGGTTGGTTGGTCCAAGCGGCCAAGGTTATTTTTGCCCGAGCATTTGGGTGGCAGTCTAGTCTTAGAATTGGCTGCTATTAGAGTCTAGGTGTCCTGATGAATTGTTTAGGCTGTGTGTCGTTTCGACAGAGGCCGGGATGTAATTTCAGGTGGATGTACCACCTCGATGTATTCAACTAAAAAATTAATAAAGTATCCCTTTTCCAAAAAAATGGGCAGTATGACCAATTTAAATGCGTTTGTCTACGCCTCCTGTGAACTCAACCTTACACGAGTCATTCATGCAGCCTCAAAACGAGTCGATGAATTCCGGTACTCCAGTTCAGAAACCTTTCGTGAATATATCAACGAATATGGCAAGTAGCATCATAGTAGCTAGTGTAGAACACCCCCCCCCAAATTTAGAAATTAAAACTTCATGAATTTCCCTATGGAAAGTACTTCAGAAGAGAAAGTCGTCAACACCTTTTCGAGCTGTGATGGATCCCAAGATGTGGTCAGCACTACCATCGGCAGCCCTAGGCAGCAAACCATCAAAAAATTAATAAATAAAAACACAGTCAAATCCTAAAAGGAAACTGATAGTCAGTGCATTATTAACAAGTTAACTACATTACTATCCCCCCGTGTTGCCCCTCACGGGTGACACCGGCGGAACCCCATCCCCAGCGCCCACCACCTCCAGTGTCCTCAGCTCCGCCTCGCCGCCGCTGGAGAGCTGTCGGCAGCCTGCGCGGCCACCAGGAAGGTGACGGCAGGGAATCGCACCCTTCATCAACCTGCAGCTTGCAGGCAACCGGGATTCATGGAGTGGCGGTGGCTCAAGATGTCGTGGCTCCGTCTATAGATCCGGTGCCGGTGAAGCCGAATCCGGTGGCCCTCATGGTGGATCTATGCATGAGGGAACGTACCGGTGGTAGGGAGGTGACTTTCGAGACCGATGGCGACAGCTTGTGGGAGCAGAGGCGGTGTGCGGGCACATAGCCAGTGCCCAAACAGTGGCGGGGCATGGGTCAAAGAAGCGCAGCCATGCCGGTGGCACCATAAGGGCACGTAGGAGCGCGGCCCCATGTTCGAGCCAGGAGGTCGCGCGCTGGCGAAGGCATGGATGCGTTGACTTGGCAAGGAGGACGCGAGACGGGCGTTGAGGTGGTGCATATTGCCTACGGCTGACCAGCGCAGGCATGTAGGAAGTGCACTCTGTAGATGGGTGTGGCCGCACGTGTGGGGACGGTTGTGACAGGGGTGTTGCGCAGGCTTAGACGAAGCATTGCATGACCAATTCGCTGTGGCCCATGGGTGAGGTAGTGCTGTGGAGGTTGCCGCGAGGTGGTGGCGATGGCAGGTGATGGAGTGCGGTTGCAATGAGCACGTGGGTGTCAGGAGAAAGCCTAGCTCGACATTGTGTCGAGTTGACAACAAGACTCTCTGAACGATGCCCTTATTGTTGGGGACATTGTCGAGGAACCCACCTCATCTCGGTGGTGGAAACGCTAGGTGAAAACCATGTCCAGGACCTTTTGGGCGGACGTCGGCGGCACATCTCGTGTCGCGTCTTTCTTGGAGGTGTCGCTTTTGGAGTATTTCTCTACTCCCTATGTCTTTCTGATAGCCTTCCATGGTGTCGGTGGTACTCTAGGTGACCAAGATATGTCGGTGGTCGGGAAGAGTGGATCCTTCTTCTTTCTCACCCTCTCCACTTGTACTCCTCCTGTGGAAATTTCCTACGCTCGTGGATGCATTGTTCGGCTACGATGGTGGTGGGTAGTGTATTGCAAGCCTCATTGTTGGTTTAGCGGTGTTCGGTCACGCATAGCGGGGATCAACATAGTGCTTGGCTCCCACCTTGTTGGCATGGGAAGTGGAGTGGGTGGAGGAAGGAAGAAGCTGGCGGTGGAGACCAAGTCATGACCAGATTTCAGGAATGTTGTCAACAAGGCGATAGCCTAAGGCAGCTGATCGTGTTTCGGCTTGGCGGATAGCCCTGCTTGGTAGGAGTTATTTTGGTGTAGGACAATGTTGTGAGGCGGCACAAGCGGATCTGTTGTGATGACAGCTACATGGCTTGCAATAGACTACGGTGGCTAACCCTATGGAGCAATGGTTGGCTCGGTGTGGGACATCATAGGTAACGACGACGCTCACGCACGATGGCATATCCTTTTGATGACCTTGTTTTTCGATGATGGTCGTGCGGTATGGTGCATGATTAGCACTGGTGTGGATTGATGGTCACATTGATGTCCCAATCCGACCGATCGGTTTGCTTGTCTTGCAGAGTTTGAGTTCGGCAAATGTTGATGTCCCAATCCGACCGACTAGGTTGCTTGACTTGGACCATGGATTGTGTCTTTCTTGGTTATGTTTTCCATAGTGTTGGATATAGAATTTAATAGTAGAATCTGGAGTACCTTATATGCATATTGGTACAATTATATGGTCAATAGATGGTATATTTTTAGGATCATTTTCCTATGAGATAGGAAACTAGTACACCTAGGCATGAGTTACAATTAGCAAAGAACCTGCTATTTTTATAGAATATAGTGGACAAACACATGCAGAAAATCTTGAGGGGAATAACAATTAAGCTCGTAGAAAGAGCAAGAGACAAGACTGCATAGTCTTTTGGTGATAATTTCAATGTGTACCTTGTGGATGACACTTCTAGAACCATTCAAGAGGGATATTCCTCTCCAATCACTGAATATTGGAAGGAAGTGGTACGAGGTGAGATAGATTCAATTATGTCTATTTGTACATGGAAGGTTGGTAGCATCCGTGATCCTATAGGATGCAAGTGGGCGTTCAAGAACAACGTTTATTCATGATGGTACCATTCAAAAGTACAACACAAGACTTGTAGATAAGGTCTTTATTATAAACAAAGGAGAATAATTTTTTTAAACTTATTCACATATGACCCAATTGGCTTCAATTTGAGTTCTACTTTTCCTAGAAGCCTCTCATGATCTTCTCGTTGATTGGATAGATATTAAGACATATTTCCTAAATGGAGAGTTGTAGGAAGAGATCTATATAGATCAGCCAGGTGGGTTTGTAGCAGAAGATCAAGAAGGAATGTTATGTAAGTTGGTAAAGTCTTTGTATGGCCTCAAGCAACACCTAAGCTGGCAAAACTTTAAGATCAACCGACTGTTGTGAACGAATCTAACATGTGTGTATACAAATATATGGGACAAGCCTTAATGTGATTAAGGGATTCAAAGGGTTTTTGTCTCAAAACTTGGAGATGAAGGATTTGGAAGAGGGTGATGTTATTCAAAATATTAAACTAGCATAGGAAGGTTATGGTGGGGTCATTCTTATGCAATCCTATAACATGGACAAAATCTTGAGTCGCTTTGGGTATAGTAATTGCAAACTGATTGCAACAACTTATGATGCTAGTAAAATATTACAGAAAAATAAAAGATAGTAAGAAATCGGACACTCATATATCATTAGTTCACTTATGTCCTTCACTAGCATTATGAGGCCTTATATCTTGTTTGTGGTGAGAATCTAAGCCTGTTTGTATCAAGCAAATTTGGAATATGATCATTGGAATACTCTTGAACGAATAATGCACTTTCTAATGGACACTATGGACTATGGAGGATTCAGTTTACTGGGTTCTCAAGGGTAATATAGGGTTATAGTGATTCAAACTGGATATCCGATAAAGTTGAGAATAAAGCCACAAGTGGATATATGATCCCACTCTGAATGAGTTCAATTATCAAAGTTGAACTCATTGCATTAGACACCACCAAAGTAGAGGCTAGGTGGTTTCATGAGCAACTAATGGATTTGCCGGTAGTTGAAAAATCGATATCAGCTATCCTGATGATCTATGATAATCAACTAGTGATTGCTAAGGTGAACACTTCTAAGGACATGTCTTTGAGACTTGTAAAGATATGGTTGAAGTCTAGCAAAAAAAAATTGAGAAACTCAGGAGTGATAGCCTTGCATCTAAGGGATTGGACTTGAGACCTATGTGACTAACTCAGTGATGGTAACCTGTTCTATATGATCGGAGATCTTGTGGATTTGGATGGTACGTAAAACAAGCTATTGATTGACTAATAGAAGATAAACTTTGTAAAAAGATCATTCCAGTGGTGCATCTCTCTTATAATCTGTATGGTAGGTTGGTGAAAAGCTTAGTGTGATATGATGGGTTCAATGGAGTAGAGATATTGCCCACAGAACATCTTAAAGAATCTCACCTATATGGGTTTGACTGCTAATTACAGTGTCTGGGCTTCGGCGATATCTAAATACTCATGAAAGGCTTGTAGTATGATCTATATCCTCCAAACCGTGCGCGGGGATGGTTATAGAAGCCTAGGACAAACAAAGGGCTTTGATCAAGCTTGTTTGTATAAAAGTAAAAATTCAAGGCATAGTCCATTGGCTAGTTGTTAAAAACAGGTGGATCTTCAACTTAACAGCTTCCACCAAAACGCTGTTATATCAAAAAATAACAATGGATTTGATGGCATTTCTCATTAGCCATGAATATTGGTGGAGGCTATTGGATTTAAATGGTTAGTCCCACATCGGTAGTTTAGTGGGATCATAAAATACTTTGTGTCCATCTTATGTGAAGTTCCGAAGAGGGCACTGGATTGCCATGCGCGTGCACTTGCTCACTCGGCTCGGGCAGGTGACCGGCCGTGTCAAGGTATGTCATGCCGTGTTCTGACATGACGAGCGGTGCGGTGTGGCAGGAAATGACGTGACGTGTGGAGTGATGCTTGGAGTGGATAGAATCTGCGCAAATAGACATTGATTTCTGGACCGCTAATGATGCTTGATGACTGAGATATTATGGCTTTCAATGCCTAGTAACTAACGGTTAAAATGGCTGCTTGCCTGGTTGCTCACTCCTCCTGTACGACTACTTCATTACTCCCTGGTGTCCGTTCATGGGGTTGCACAGCGAACATCTTCACTACCTCAAATATTGATTACTTCGAACAAGGGCAGTCGAGTATGGTTAATTCTATTCCAGCTAGTGACGGTGGATCTAGGATTAGGCCACGTCTCTGGTTACAGCCTGAACCTCCTTTGGTGTATTCTAATGTTCGTGTTATTTAAGAGAATTAAAATGACCATGTGCACTTGCCTTGTTTTGACAAGATCACTAACCTGCATCATGAATTTGCTAGTAATTTTCGAAAATGAAATGTGTTGTACAACGACTAGATTTCTAACATAGGCTAACTATGTGTATTGAGTTACCAATGCAACTTTCAGGAATCACAGTTACTGCATGAGGAGGGGCAATAGCCAGTTATATGAATGTTTTATCTTATTGTTAGTTAAACTCAAGGTGCCTTAGCTGCAAATACATTGTACTGTCACGGGGCTCCTCCTGACCCAGGGCCTGATTATCGCGTATGATGGTGGCGGACTCTATATGGCCAACGCGAGCCAAGGATGATATCTATTGCTGTGGCATCATATACCATCTGCGAGTGCAATATTCGCTAGGCCTCAGCCGATGTGTTTCCGTGGCTCGGTCAAGTGCCTGTCCCTATGATGGTGAGAGCAGGGGCATGCACCACAGAAGTTGGTTACAAGCCAGTGTTGATATGGAGGGGCATATTGGTTGGAATATTGTAGTTCTCAGCCGAGCTGCGCATGGTGATCCTCCTCAAGATAGAGATGAATGGTATCCCATTTACTAATTATTGACGAAAGGCGTTTTTCTTGACAACTCTACTTTACCATATAGAAGGCTCAAATTAGTAGCATTTGTGCATCATGTGGGCCCCATGGTTGAGGCGCATCAATAGAAATTGATAATAAAAGAGCGGGCAGTGTCAAAGCAACCGTGTTATGAAATAGGTCCATTTTAGATGCGGGAACCGGCTCTAAAGATTTGTTTGAAAGGCAGATCACATGAGCAACCACCTCTAGAAATGGGCTTGAAAATTTCTTTAGACAGGTGACTGCCTCAGAAATAGTCCTATTTTCACTTTCTATGTATTAGCGTTATATATAGTAGTACCTCATAGCAGTAAATCAAGCTATGTTATTCATAAGCAACATAAAAGCCAAGACATCCAACACAGTAGTATATCTCATCACACAATACAAGATATATTATTATATATTATTATATATTACACCCACCTAGGAGCAGTCAGATTTCAGCGCGGTATTAATTGATCTCGCAAATTAATGGCCAAATATAGGTAGATGCCATCTCACTATCTCTAGCAATCACATCTTAGGTTGCACCAATCTTTTCTAAGAATGACACAACAATTATGTAGTAGATGGCAAATAAAAACAAATAAACCACACTGTTGTAAGTAGCATGAAAGCTAACACATCAACATAACAATATATCTATTGTCAATAAAAGACATATATTATTTATTGCCCTATACCAATCCTAGGTGCGATAAGAGATTCACAAGTATTAGTTGACCTCCTAAGTATTACTGATCAAATGTAGCCAGATATGATATGACCTCAATTATGACTGCATTAATTGTATCTCAAGTTTGCCCAATCCTTTCTAAGAACATCTCCAGCAATTGTAGTTCCTTATGCCTTCCTAGGTGACATCGGAGATTCAGAGGCATTGATTGACCTCCCAAATATGAATGAGCAAATATAGGAAGATATCACTTCAACCGGTACACTGTTTTTTTCTTGACATTAATTTTTTTCTTAAATGTTTGCTAAAACTTGCTCGCTTGATTAGAAAAAATATATTTACCACCCTAGGTATTTCTTTGTTAAACATAATATAGATTTGCATGCGCACATCATACCACTAAGTTCATGTCCAAGATATTGGAGTGGTAGATCTTAGATTGAAAACTCACTACAAGTGTCTCACTATTGTCAGGTCACACTGTCAATCACTGAAATAACAATATATCATAAACTCCTGTAATAAGTCTTCAAAAATGCAAGCTTATGTGCTAAATTGAACCAGGATAAATAGCTTTCACCACAAAACATAATGAACTTTATGATCACTCTAGAAAATTGCATATCATTTCTTATAGGGATTTGATACCTTAGGGTGATATCTCCATGTTTCAAACAAATTTGGGATAATGTTATCATTTCTTTAGTTCAGTTTCCTAATTTTGGGAGGAACAACAGCAGGGATTGCACTCTCCCGATATGGCGTTCGGTGTAGAGATCCCTCATCTTTTGTACTGTCTGTCCGTCTGCCCCATCAAAAAATAATTAAGGTACAGGAATTGCATCCGTTTGGCTTCAAGCCGGTCGCCGCGCAGACTTGCCTGTACCCTACATATTGCTGGTACAATTGCCTCAAGCGAAATCTCAAAGGCGATGCCACTCTCCATGGCCGGTGCTAATTAACACGAAACTTTCGGCAATTGTGTCCACCTCCCATGTCCATCGCCGATATGTTGTCTTCCTTCATTGCTAGGAGGGGTCTTCTTCGTTTCACCATCCGACATCCACCATCGACAGATAGCTTTGCCAAGAGGTTTCTTATTTCTTAAAGTGCATATGATCCTATAAGTTCCTAACCCAATCTCTTTGTGTCGGAGTTCCGTCTTTGTTGCTATTATCTTGGCTACTGGTTCATCCTTCCCGTTCACCTTTTTTTTATTTTCTTTCTGAGCAACAAATTTCGTCCCTTTCTATGAGTTTAATTCTAATATGAGGGGCCTCTTGGTGCCTCTTGATTAAGTTCAACATTTTATTATTTTGAAGATCGATCTAGCCATCTTGCACCAAGGCCACTAGTTGGCGTGTGCATACTTGGCAGTGGCAAAGGAGACGCCATATTTCATTTTTCCACTTTCCTTCTCATCATTTGCTCTTCTTCAGCAACCTTCCAATTCATCTGTTTTGACTTTCTGTCCTCCTCATTGGAGGTTCTCATTACTGCTACACCCATCGCAGCTAGAGGTGAAAACAGGAAAGAAAAGTTCCTTTACTATCCAATATCATTTTTGACTGTTCCTATTTTTAGAAATCATAAAACTAATAATTTTGAACTAGTTTAATTTTTGAAAATTTTCAACTAACTCATGGTTTTTTTTACCCTTTTTATATTTGCAGAGTCCATAAATATGGAAAATTTGCAACCCAGCCACTTTATTTTGCGATACTGTTTCTTATCATTTTAATCTCTGTTTTGAGACTCGAGCTTTACTATTGTTAGGAACATAAGCATGCTTTGTAGGACATTAGGACATATAAACAGTGGCGTAGCCACGTTGGAGCAAGCTGGGGCAGCTGCCCCAGCTAAATATGTGTCAGTTCGAATACATTCCTTCTTATCCGATGATAGTTCTAAGATTCATCAGCACTTTTAGATGGCGTCATGGCTAGCAGGTTCTTATTACTCGCTAATTTGTGTCTTTATTCTTCAAATTTGAGGATACATCTTTAAACTTCACATAAAATTTGTGCAATTGCAGTATATAGATGTGTGAACTGGTGTGTGTTTCATTTTGGTTTTGTACGCCGTTAGAGTCGCCCCAGCTAATTTTTTTTCCTGGCTCCGCCACTGCATATAAATATCACTTAAAAAGGCAATAACCTTTCTACCACAAGGGTATATATGAACACTTTTAACATCACAAGATGCCATAAATGAAAATTCTATGTCACAAGCCATTGAAGTTGAGTACAATTAACAAATGCAAATCCTCCAGAAAATTTTGCACCCAGCCCTAACATATTGTAAATGACTTGACATCCAACTGCATCTTCCATGCTCCATCCACATGCCTATAAAAGCGGCACCCATGTCCCCAACTATCTCACTCACACACTCCGCATTCTGCGAGAAGCAAAGTCACCTACCCACCGCACTGTCGCCAGCTTCAGTTTTCCTTTGCGCATCTTGCTCCCTCTCGTGCCAACGAGTACCATTGCCAGCCATGTGTGGCGGTGCCAAGATATCCCCCGATGCCCCACCCCCGCGGCGGCTCACTATGAAGCACATTCTCCCAGAGAGCACTGAACCAGAGAGGAAGAGGGCCAGTGAGGAGGCCTTCGAGGCTGAATTCACAGCGTCCAAGGAGTCAGACCTCGAGTCGAAGGATGAGGCCAGGCGCTTCACGGCCTCTAGGAGTGCTGTTGCAATCGGTACCTACATGACTTGACTCGGTACAGATTTGATGCATTGATAGGCTAGCTTCACGAAGGCAGGCAATTCCCTTAGGTTGATGTGATGATTTTTAGGTTTCTAGTTTAGGAATGCAGTACAATTGTTTTGCCTCATTTTGTGTTCAGGATAAGATTGCATACATAGGGCAGGGGTTGTAGCTCCTTGAATATAGGAGAAGTTAGAACTAAATTCAAAAAGCTTGCTACAATTCTCTATGGTTGCTTCGAGAAGTTATTCTTGTTCCCTTTTTTCCCTGTATCTAGCCTTTGGTCAATGCAGTGACACATTCTTCTCGTGAACGATTAATGTTACGTAGATCCTTATCTTAGCATTAATATTTTATCATTAATGTTTCAATTCTAAATCTATGCTATGGTACAGTAATAACATTCTTACAACATTTCATGGAATCGGCTAAGTGATGCCTTATGTTGACTCCTTCCTTGCTTCAGATGGATTGAACAAAACTGCAGCTGTTGTTGTTGACTCTGCTGTAAGTTCACCTAACAGGAAGAGAAAGAACCAATTAAGAGGTATCCGTAGTCGCCCATCGGGTAAATGGGCTGCTGAAATCAGAGACCCTGTCAAAGGTGTTCGTGTCTGGCTTGGCACTTTTAACTCTTGTGAAGAAGCGGCCAGAGCCTATGATGCTGAGGCACGTAGGGTTCGTGGCGAGAAGGCCAAGCTCAACTTCCCAGATGAGGCTCTTGTGGTCTCTCAGAAGCTCCTTGCTGATCCTGTCTCTGTGAAAGTGCCCACGGAGAAGCAAATGATCAAGCCGGGCGACAACATAACAAACAACTCAAATGCATGTCACTACCCAATTGCCGACCGCACCATATCTGAGCCATTCAATCAAACTCAAAACATGTCGTTTCCTCCTTTGGTGGAATCCGCTGCCACCTTTCAGGAACCTTTGGTGAATCTTTCTTCTGACCAAGGTAGTAACACATTTAGTTGTACTGAATTTAGCCTGACGAATGATACGAGGACCCCCTGACACAATACCATTTCTTGGACCTACCTTGACAGATATTGATGTGTCTGCATTGCTTCAGGTCACTACTAATGCTGTGGTGCCTCCTATGACAGGGAATGCTAGTGTTGATATCACAGAGTCAGAGCTAAATATGAATTTCCTGATGGATACTTCTGAGGAGTCAATCAACGCCTTTTTGGGTTATGATGGATCCCAGGATGTGGGTAGCAACATGGACCTTTGGAACTTTGATGATATGCCCATGCTGGTAGTTTCTAGAGGTGAGGCCCTAGCGACTGGTGCTTGTCATAAACATCTGCAGTCATAAAGATTGACTCTTTCTGATAGATGCAATTTTCAATCCTTTGATTCTCTGTTTTCCACTGTGTTTCAGGAATAATATTTCAAAGATGATGAAGCAGTCATGTCAACCAACTGGTCACTGTAGGCGCTCAGAAGTGATGCTACTATATATTAGAGTTCGGTTATTTTCTTAAGTGCTCCTTGGTACAGGAGATGTCTTACTATGTAATCGTATGTCAACCATATCTGCTTATTTTAAATCATACTTTAACAAATGGATCTAAATAAACATTGCAGGTTTGTAGCCAATATGGTAATAGGTTTGCTATTAGTTCGTACTTCATGCTTCTCCACAACGCAGAAATCTTTTTAGCAGTCTTCTGTTGTTATAGCGGATAAGCACCATCTATCTATATATATTACCTATTATCAAACGTAATATGTACTGTGATAATGAGCATGAGTTACAAAGTTTACCTCTTTAATGGGGTATAAGTTGCAAACATAAAATAGATTGAGAATGGACCATTATTGCTGGGTTAAACAAATATAGGACAAGATCAATTCTTCATGTACATTGTACAACACAATAATACATCCTCGTATCTATATCTATATAACCTATATAATTGGTACCCACTAACAAGTATGGTTAGATTTCTCTCAACATGCAACCATTCCACATCATCATCCACTATGCGTCATATCACTATCCACTATAAGCCATGTCATCATTATCCACTAGACCATCTATTTATTCTTCAACCGATTTTCTGTGACCATATTTTTGTGAGTAGCAATTACAAATTACAGAGGTAGAAATTACATGCATGATCAGTCATACTTCAATGTATAATGTTTACTAAAGAATGTTGCAATGCAATCATTTTGGTGTTTATACTTTCACGTTTCACTTTTAAAATTTTGTTTAATAAATTCCGCAGCAACGCGCGGGATATCACCTAGTATGATTTATTTTTGAAACTTTAAAATTTTGTTTAATAAATTCCGCAGCAACGCGCGGGATATCACCTAGTATGATTTATTTTTGAAACCAAACCCGAGAGTTTTGCCATTCATTTTAAGAAAAGAGTTACACTTGACCCAAACCACTAAAACAATATCTCCAACAAGAAGGAAATGTGCCAACGCTATCTTCTCTGGCCAGCAATTATTAAAGCGGCCGCCTTAATGATCCTGGATCGGTGAAGGTGCCCAGGTTGAAAACACTAAAGAAAAACTGACTACCAAAAACTGTAAATTGTCAGCATGACCTCAAATAATGCGTATGCCTACCCCTGCTGTGGACTCAAACCCTACATGAGCCATTCATGTACTCCGGTTGAAAAACCATTCATGATCCTCAAAGTATAGCACAATTGCACCATCTACATAGTACCACTTATGAGTATGGCATTATTCCTCCAACACCTCCAGCACCATATCCCTCCAACACTAGAGTACGACAACTGTGGTATACTGTCACTTCATTCGGGATAATGCTACATCCAAATTCTTGTGGCTTATCTGAGATTGAGCAGGGTATCCTTTCGATCCACTCTTTTCTACGCTACGCCTTTAGTTTCACCGAGAGAAGAGTTAGTTCACAAAACAATCCAACCAGTTCATCACCTCGACACTACAAAAAAACTCACATCCGCCCCGCCTATATGCCTCGGTGCACTCACGAACCGGTGCTAATACAATATTAGCACCGGACGTAAAATTGGAGTACCCCCGGGGACCCTTTAGCACCGGTTGGTAACACCAACCGGTGCTAAAAGTCCCCTTTTGCACCGGTTGTTGTTACGATCCGGTGCTAAAGGGTCCCCGTCCTTTAGCACCGGGTGGTATTACCACCCGGTGCTAAAGGCCCTTTAGCACCGGTTCGTAAATATGACCCGGTGCTAATGTGGGTGTCACATGCTACTTCAAAAGGAGCGTATCTTTTATTCTATCACATGTGCTGTGTAGGTGAGATGGTTAGGTGGGTGCAAGCGCGCGAGCCAAGAGGTCTTGAGTTCGAATACCGCAACATGCAAATATTTTTGGCTACTGCCCGCACCTTTAGCACCAGTTATTTGACCCACCCTTTAGCACCAGAAGGGTAGCACCGGTTGAAAAACCCGGTGCTAAAGGGGCAATGTGAGTCATTCCCATAGTGCTACCCCTCCAAGATATTAATTATATACTTGGTATATATATATATCACTTAAACATATTAGTGAACATTTCCATTATACAGAGTTTGACGTACTTGTCGTAAGCACGATCGTTTGTTAAACCAGAGGGACAACACAATTTTTTTCTGTTTAAGATAGAGAGGGACAACACAATTGACACTTCTCCTTGGAGAATACGAATAACTGTAGATTCCATTGTCGCAACACACATAGTCCAAGTCCATTCTGCACAGGTAGTCTGAGATAGAGGTGGAGAGGCAAAGGATGAGCGAACAAACAGGCCATAACCAAGGAGACATAGGGAGAGCAGAAAGAGGGAGCCGTTGAGCTGATGAGAGAGAGAGCGAGGGTGAGAGAGCCCTTCCAACCTCAACCTTTTCTACTCTTCCTATATAACTGTGTTACTCCATGTTAAAATTTGGTATGTTTTTGTATTTGTTTCCTATATTTAATTAATTAATTAATTGCATTTCAAGCAATTTGTATTCATGTCAAATTTAAACTACATGTGATTCAAATAATAAAATATAATGAGTAGAAAAATTATATTCGTGTTATTTAGCCAAGTTTGAAGCCTTACCCATGAAATGGAAAGAAATTTGGAACATCTTGTTTTAGGTACTGGATTTTTATACCATGGGTTATTTACTATTTTGATTTGTTACAAATAAATTATCATCTAACTAGTATGTTGAATATTTCATTTGTGACTCATGAGACAAATACTATCTCAAATTGTGGTTTAGATGAAAAAGATTTAGATGATGCACACAAGCTAATAACAACTTTACAAAAACACTTTATGACAAAGGCCTTTAGGTGTGTGTAAATGTTACCCGGAAAAAATAGGTGTTTGTAAAGGTGAACTGATGATCATGTCATTGTCATTCATATATAATAAATACAAACAAGAAAAACTCACTTTTACATAACATTGAGCACAAATTGTTTTGCCGACACAAACTGTATAAGCCAAGAAATTTTTATTGCTAAATGTTAAAATTGACTAGATACCATGTCATATCTAACTTATCTAGAATTACCACTTTGCAAACTTATGTTACTAAAGTGACAGGGTAGTTATAAAAAACTTTACGAACTCTAGCAATTATAATATTACTTCATGGCAGTAAATCAAGCTATGTTATATTTATAAATAAACATAAAAGCTAAGACATCCAACACACTAGTACTCATCACATAATTAAAGATATATTATTTATTATATTACCTTACACCCACCTAGGAGCAGTCAGATTTAGGGGCATTAATTGACCTCCCAAATATTAATGACGAAATATAGTTAGATATCATCTTTCTATCTGTAGCAATCATATTTTAGGTTGCACCAGCCTTTTCTAAGAATAACCATAAACAATTATGGTAGTCGATGGCAAACAGCAATAAATAAAAATGCTGTTTTGACATAACATAAAAGCTAACACATCAACATAACAATATATCTATTGTCAATTTGAGATATACAATTTATTGCCTTAGACCAACCGTAGGTGCAATAAGAGATTCACAATTATTAGTTGCCCTCCAAAATATTTCTGATCAAATGTAGCCAGATATCACCTCAATTATGTCCACATCAATTGTATGTCAAGTTTGAATAATCTTTTCTAAGAATATCTCCAACAATTATAGTTTCCTTAAGCCTTCCTAGGTGAAATCAGAGATTCAGAGGCATTAATTGACCTCCCAAATATGAATATATGACCAAATATAGGAAGATATCACTTCAACCGTGCGCTATTTTTCCTGAGATTAGATTTCTTCTTGAATATTTGTTTCAAATTGCTACGCTAGATTAAAAAAATTATATTTACCACGCTAGTTATTTCTTTGTTAAACATAATACAGATTTACACACACACATCCAACTGATTGGAGTGGTAGATCTTAGATGGAAAAGTCGCTACAAGTGTCTCAATATCGACGGGCACATTGCCAATCACCAAAATAATAATGTTATTGATTCCTGGAATAAGCCTTGAAAAAATGCGTGTTGAACTAGAATAGACAGCTTTCACCACAGAGAACATAATTAACTTTATGGTCCCTCTAGATAACTGCATATCATTTCTTATTATAGGGAATTGAAACCTTACGCTGATATTTCCATGTGTCAAACAACGTTGGGATAATGTTATCATTTTTTAGTTCTATTTCCTAATTTTGTTAGCAACTACGGGGATTGCGCTCTCGTCATGATGTTCGGTGTAGACATCCCCCATCGTTGGGCCCGTTTGTCCGTCTATCCATCCGCCCGCCCCATCATCGGAAAATAAATAAGATATGAATTCGCATCCATTTGGCTTTAAGGCTGTTGCCACGCAGACTTGCCTGTTCCCTACATATTCTTTGTCACATCGCCTTCATTGACGCTGACCAAGCCCCCCGCTAGAGTTGCCTCTAGCCAAATATCAAAGGCGACGCCACTCTCCATGGCCGCCATTGACATGAAACTTTCAGAAGATGTCCACCTCCCATTTCCATCGCCAATATGTTGTCTTGCATCGCTTCTACGAGTGGGCCTTTGTCGTCTCACCATCCGACATCCACCATGGCAGATAGCTTCGCCAAGAGGTTTCTTATTTCTTAATGATAATATGATCCTAGGTTCTCAACCCAATCTGTAGGTGTCGGAGTTCCGTCTTTCTTGCTATCATCTTCACCTCTGGTAAATCCTTCCCCTTCCCTTCCCCTTTTTTTATTTTCTTTCTGAACAACAAATCGTGTACCGTGTCTATGAGTTGAATTATAATACGAGGAACCTCTTGGGCCCTCTTGATTTAGTTCCACTTTCATTATTTTGAAGATCTATCTAGCCATCTTGCACCAAGGCCACTAGTTGGCGTGTGCATACGACCTGGCAGTGGGCAAAGGAGATGCCACATTCCAATTTTCCACTTTCCTTCTCATCCTTTGCTCTTCTTCTCCAACCTTCAATTCATCTGCTTTGACTTTCCTTCCTCCTCATAGGAGGTTCGCATTACTGCTACCCCTATCACTGCTAGAGCTGTAAACGTGAAAGAAAAGTTCCATTGTTATCCAATATTATCTCCAACTGTTCTCATTTTTAGAAATCATAAAATTAACCATTCTGAACTAGTTTAATAGTAGACATTTTCAACTAACTCAGTTGTTTTTTACCCTTTTATATTTGCTTAGTCCATCAATATGGAAAATTTGCAACCCGACCACACTTTATTTTTGTATAATTTTTCGTATCATTTTCATATCTTGAGACTGTCGAGCTTTGCCATTTATTAGCAACATAAGCATGCTCTGTAAGATATTAGGACTTATATATATCACTTAAAAAGCCAACTACCTTTCTACCACAAGGGTATGTATGAACATTTTTAACATCACAAGATGCCATAAATGAAAATTCTTTGTCATAAGGCATTGAAGTTGGATACAATAAACAAAAGAAAATCCTCCACCAGAAAATTTTGCACCCAGCCCTATCATACTGTAAATGACTCGATATCCAACTACATCTTCCACTCCATTCACATGCCTATAAAAGCGGCACCCATGTCCCCAACTATTCCACTCACGGCATTCCGCATTCTGCGACAAGCAAAGTGACCTACCCACTGCACTTTCGCCAGCTTCAGTTTTCGCTTGGGCATCTTGTTGTCTGCTTGAGCTTTTCCTGCCTCACGTGTCAACGAGTACTATCAGCCAGCCATGTGCGGCGGTGCCAAGCTCTCCCCCGTTGCCCCACCCCCACGGCGGCTCACTGTGAAGCACATCCCCCCAGAGAGTAAGAAGCCAGGGAGCACTGAACCAGAGAATAAGAGGGCTAGTGAGGAGGAGTCGTTCAAGGCTGAATTCACAGCACCCAAGGAGTCAGAGCTCGAGTCCAAGGATGAGGCCAAGACCTCCATGACCCCTAGGAGTTCTGTTGCCATCGGTACGTACATGACTTGACTCGGTATAGATTTCATGCATTGGTGGGCTAGCTTGGCGAAGACGGGCAATTCTTTTAGGTTGATGTGATTTTTTTGGTTTCTAGTTTAGGAATGCAGTACAATTGTTTTGCCTTGTTTTGTGTTCAGGACATAGATTGCATCCTTAGGGCAGGGGGTTGTAGCTGCGCGAATCTAGGAGAAGTTAGAAACTAAATTCAACAAGGTTGCTACAATTCTCTCTGGTTTTTTTGAGAAGTTATTCTTGTTCCCTTTTTCCCCTGTTTCTTAGGTAAGACTTTAATTTATTCCAGCATCTAGCCTTTGGTCAATGCAGATACCTTCTTCTCGTGAATGATTAATGCTATTTAGATCCTTACCTTAGCATTATTATTTATCATTAATGCTTCAATTCTAAATTTATGCTATGGTACAGTAACATGCTTACAACATTTCATGGAATGGGATATGATGCCTTATGTTGACTCCTTCGTTGCTTCAGATGGATTGAACAAAACTGCAGCTGGTGTTGTTGGCTCTTCTGTAAGTTCACTTAACAGGAAGAGAAAGAGCCAATTAAGAGGTGTCCGCAGTCGCCCATCGGGCAAATGGGCTGCTGAAATCAGAGATCCTGTCAAAGGTGTTCGTGTCTGGCTTGGTACTTTTAACTCTCCTGCGGCTAGAGCCTATGATGCTGAGGCACGCAGGGTTCGTGGTGAGAAGGCCAAGCTCAACTTCCCAGACCAGGCCATATCTGAGCCATTTATGCAGACTCCACATATGTTGTTTGCTCCTTTGGTGAAACTGGCTACCGCCATTCAGGAACCTTTGATGAATCTTTCTTCTGACCCAGGTAGCAAATCCTTCAGTTGTAATGACCCTGATACGTAAACTATCAGTTCTTGCACCTATTCCCACCGTGACAGGTATCTATGTGTCTGCATTGCTTCAGACCCCCTACTAATGCTGTGGCACCTCCTATGACAGGGAATGCTAGTGTTGATATCACAGATTCGGAGCTAAATATGAATTTCCTGATGGACACTTCGGAAGAGTCAATCAACGCCTTTTTAGCCTATGATGGATCCCAAGATGTGGGTAGCAACATGGACCTTTGGAACTTTGATGATATGCCCATGCCTGGTGGTTTCTAGAGGTGGAGACCCTGCGACTGGTGCTCGTAGATGGGGCTTTGGTAAACATCTGCAGTCATGAAGATTGTCCCTTTCTGACACTTGCAATTTTCATTCATTTCATTCTTTGTTTTCCACTGTGTTTCAGGAATAATATTTCAAAGATGATGAAGGCCTCATCTCAAGCAACTGGTGACTGTAGGTGCTCAGAAGATATGCTACTATATGTTAGATGTTCGGTTATTTTCTTAAGTACTCCTTGGTACAGGAGATTTACTTTATTATGTAACCGTATGTCAACCGTATCTGCTTATTTTCAATCTTTACTCTAAGAAATGGCTCTAAACAATGTATGTTTAAAGCCAATATGGTTATATAGGTTTGGTATTAGTTCATACTTCATGCTTCTCCACAATGCAGAAGTCTTTTGTATTAGTCTTCTGTTGATATAATGGATGAGCACCGCCTATCTATATATGTTATATATTATCAAACCTGATATGTACTGTGTTGTTGTCCATGCATAAGTTGCAAAGTTTACCTCTGTAATCAGGCATAAGTTTCAAAGTAGACATAATATAGATGGGGAGACCGGGCCATTATTGCTAGATTAAATAAGACACATTCAATTGTTCATGTCCAACACATTAATACATCAAGAGTTCTGCCATTCATTTTAAGAAGAGAGTTACACTTGACCCGAACCACTAAAACAGTACTCTCCAACAAGGAGGAAATGCCAACACTATCTTCTGTGGCCAGTAATTATAAACACCTTCGCCTTACATACTTACTATGTAACCGTATGTCAACCGTATCTGCTTATGGTCAATCTTTAAGAAATGGCTCTAAACATTGTAAGTTTGAAGCCAATATGGTTATATAGGTTTGGTATTAGTTCATACTTCATGCTTCTCCACAATGCAGAAGTCTTTTGTATTAGTCTTCTGTTGATATAATGGATGAGCACCGCCTATCTATATATGTTATATATTATCAAACCTGATATGTACTGTGTTGTTGTCCATGCATAAGTTGCAAAGTTTACCTCTGTAATCAGGCATAAGTTTCAAAGTAGACATAATATAGATGGGGAGACCGGGCCATTATTGCTAGATTAAATAAGACACATTCAATTGTTCATGTCCAACACATTAATACATCAAGAGTTCTGCCATTCATTTTAAGAAGAGAGTTACACTTGACCCGAACCACTAAAACAGTACTCTCCAACAAGGAGGAAATGCCAACACTATCTTCTGTGGCCAGTAATTATAAACACCTTCGCCTTACATATTACCGTAAAAGAACTCTACATATATCCTGCATCTGTGAAGGTGCCCAAGTTGAGCACTAAATAGAAGTTGAGTACTAATAATACAAATGGACATCATGATCAACTCAAGTGCGTATGCCTACCCCTGGTGTGGACTCAAACCCTACATGAGCCATTCGTGTGCTCCTGTTGAGAAACCTTTCGCGAGTATATCCCCAAAATACGGCACCTTCTACATATTAGCACTGATGAGTATGGCATTCCTCAAACACCGCCGACACTGTGGTACACTGGTCAACATTGCACGACCGCGAGTTTTCAACGTGATCAAGTATGCTTCATTGGGCGCAACATCAAGGACGACATCGTTAGGGGACGCTCGTCCGAGTCTCCTTATCAGCTGGCATACATAGACGTCTGTCTAATTGTAAGAGGCAGTGGCGACACCCTGGTGAGCCGAGCCACAAACCTGTGGTCTGTGGTTGTCCTTCCGCTCGCCGATATCAGAATGCAGCAGACAGAGTGGGCTGCTCGTGATGCAAACAAAGGGCAGAGGCCAGGTCATCATGTCTCTGAGATCAGAGTGATGTCAGTTAATCCCTCATTCTCCAGTCCGTGCTCCGGGCCATGACATTTTTAGCAGGCCTACTGCTGGGCTCGTCTGCAGCCCTTGTTCTACTCGTGTCGGAAACCACCACTACATTAATTGCTGGTGTGCGGCAGCTTCGTGGCAATCTAGTTCATGC
Organism: Echinochloa crus-galli; assembly: GCA_900205405.1. Classification (NCBI taxonomy): domain Eukaryota; kingdom Viridiplantae; phylum Streptophyta; class Magnoliopsida; order Poales; family Poaceae; genus Echinochloa; species Echinochloa crus-galli. The sequence continues at coordinate 429,965 of OAMR01000690.1, forward strand.
CCCAACAAACAAGGTCAAGTAGATATGACATTGTGTTATTCTTTAAAATTTTGATGCAAAGAAACAACCTTGTCAACGTTGTTTAAAAAAAACCTTGTCAATGGTGGACTTTGTTGACCATATGTTGAACTCTGCTCACCAGTATTCTTGTTTCAAAGGATGTCTTATAACTGGTACATGGTGACACGTTCAAGATTCAACTCAAAAACAAAAAAAAATGATGATGTCATCGTAAGTTTGGTCATTGAAGATGTGAGAGTGAAACCAAAGCTTGAAATTATCCATTACTGTAATGCACTTTTTTGGTATTATTCCATGCCATTTTTTGTATGCCTCTAAAGGACCCTTCCATGGATGCCATTTCTACGAAGGGTCATATTGTAAACTGACAAGGGCATATATGAGAACCCCAGAGATTTTCTGTCTTCATCTTTCCCACTACACCTCCCGTTGGGTCTGCAAAATTGCACGTATAACTCGCCAGTGTACCTTTCAGGAATTGCAAGTTCTTCTCCCACTGCAATGCTAAATTGCTAATAACTAAAAGAAAATTTGGCAATATTTTCAAACAATTAACATTTTCGTTTGCCCAGTCCTGTCTAGTTCCATCCAACTGTTCTTAGAATATGATTTCATACAAAACTGTTGTATTGAACTCGAATGTGAGGAGAAGAGTATCAAAGTGTGATAAGGTCTGGTCCGCTCGATCTTGCATCAATTTCCGTGGAGGATGAAATTAAGCTGCAGGATGAGGATGAGTTTTTTCTATATTTATCTCCATTGGTGATTTTATTAGAGCACCTTCAGCAAGCCTAAATAGGGCCCCTACTCCAAGTTTGGAGGATGAGGCAAAAGAAAAAAAAACAGCAGACCCAACCGGAGGTAGTGGGAAAGATGAACTTGAAGTACCTGTTCCTTCTAATGCAGTAACTGCAATTCCTGAAAGGTACACTGGCGAGGTATCCTGTGGGAGAAGAACTTGCAGTTCTCTTCGCAGGAGATCGCAAATGACTCTGCGAGTTTTGGAGAACCGACTCCGAGTCCGACTCGTATCCCAATTCTGAACCAGGAAACCTAGCTAGGTAGGGTTCCGGAGAGTCCAGCCCTGTCATATATATGTATATATATAAATAAACAGTGCGATCTGCAGCCGTACGTGCTCGTGCAAGATTTCCCCGAGATCGCCGATTGGTGAGGAGAACTCAACAATGGAGAGACTCCCGACCAAGACAGATACCGAGACCGGCTGCATCATCGCCGGCGACGATCCCGCGGCTCAAGCGACGGCGCCGGACGGTGGCAACGGCATCGTCGGCGGCGGCGGCGGCGGCGGCGGCGAGGCTCCAGCAGCGAAGGAGAAGAAGGGGCTGACGCCGCTGCCGAGGGAGGAGGTGGAGCGCGTGCTGTCGTGGCGGCGGGAGCACCTGACGAGCGGCAACTCCACCGCCGAGGATATCCAGGCGTTCGAGGAGCTCAACGACAGCATCGCCGAGTACCAGGCGTGGATGCGCGCCGAGTTCGAGGCCAACGGCGGCGTCGTGCTGGTCGACGATGAGTTCTTCAGGGAGAGGGACGAGTTCGACAGGTTGCTGGTGGAGTTCATGGGGGACGAGGAGGAAGACGACTTTGATTTCTCGGGTTGGAACATCAGCAATCTTAGATGTGATTTCTACAATGATGAAAGCGAGGAAGAGGAGGATGAAGAGGAGGGGGAGAAGGGTGCTGATGAACTTGATGCCGGATGAGTATATAGTTATCTTCTGCTTCCATGCTTTTAAGCTATCTGTTAACCTGTATCATTTAAATTATACAGGTTAACAAGTCTTCGAGTCCATGGGTAT
>OAMR01000690.1:436579-458870 GCA_900205405.1 Echinochloa crus-galli
GGGGAATGTGTGGTCTCTAGTAGTAATCCTCCGTTGTGTGTGGAGGCCTTGATTTGTAAGGAGACACCTTGAGTAATAAAGTTCCCTTTTTTCACAAAAAAAAGGAACATGTATTTGGAGGTGAATAATTGAATATGTTTGGATTATTTTTTAAAAAAATACTTCTTATTATGAACAAATATTCCAGTTTCACGAGAAAAGGTCTAAAGTTTATAAAGTAAAATTTCTCTTGCTAAAAAAAGCGAAAATTGTTCTCAAAGCAATTGCTATAGCTCTAACTAGAAAAATAATCTTCTAGTGGAAAAATATTGTATAGCTGAAATAAATAATTCAAACCCGTTTGATAATAAAAAATAATTGACTTGGAACAAATTATTTATTCAAATGGAACAGAATGTAGTAGTACCAAATTAACAGACATGGAACAAAATGTTGGTACAAGTTCCCAAACATGATAGTGCATTATTACTTCAAATTGCTAATAACTAAAAGAAAATTTGGCAATATTTTCAAACAATTAACATTTTCGTTTGCCCAGTCCTGTCTAGTTCCATCCAACTGTTCTTAGAATATGATTTCATACAAAACTGTTGTATTGAACTCGAATGTGAGGAGAAGAGTATCAAAGTGTGATAAGGTCTGGTCCGCTCGATCTTGCATCAATTTCCGTGGAGGATGAAATTAAGCTGCAGGATGAGGATGAGTTTTTTCTATATTTATCTCCATTGGTGATTTTATTAGAGCACCTTCAGCAAGCCTAAATAGGGCCCCTACTCCAAGTTTGGAGGATGAGGCAAAAGAAAAAAAAACAGCAGACCCAACCGGAGGTAGTGGGAAAGATGAACTTGAAGTACCTGTTCCTTCTAATGCAGTAACTGCAATTCCTGAAAGGTACACTGGCGAGGTATCCTGTGGGAGAAGAACTTGCAGTTCTCTTCGCAGGAGATCGCAAATGACTCTGCGAGTTTTGGAGAACCGACTCCGAGTCCGACTCGTATCCCAATTCTGAACCAGGAAACCTAGCTAGGTAGGGTTCCGGAGAGTCCAGCCCTGTCATATATATGTATATATATAAATAAACAGTGCGATCTGCAGCCGTACGTGCTCGTGCAAGATTTCCCCGAGATCGCCGATTGGTGAGGAGAACTCAACAATGGAGAGACTCCCGACCAAGACAGATACCGAGACCGGCTGCATCATCGCCGGCGACGATCCCGCGGCTCAAGCGACGGCGCCGGACGGTGGCAACGGCATCGTCGGCGGCGGCGGCGGCGGCGGCGGCGAGGCTCCAGCAGCGAAGGAGAAGAAGGGGCTGACGCCGCTGCCGAGGGAGGAGGTGGAGCGCGTGCTGTCGTGGCGGCGGGAGCACCTGACGAGCGGCAACTCCACCGCCGAGGATATCCAGGCGTTCGAGGAGCTCAACGACAGCATCGCCGAGTACCAGGCGTGGATGCGCGCCGAGTTCGAGGCCAACGGCGGCGTCGTGCTGGTCGACGATGAGTTCTTCAGGGAGAGGGACGAGTTCGACAGGTTGCTGGTGGAGTTCATGGGGGACGAGGAGGAAGACGACTTTGATTTCTCGGGTTGGAACATCAGCAATCTTAGATGTGATTTCTACAATGATGAAAGCGAGGAAGAGGAGGATGAAGAGGAGGGGGAGAAGGGTGCTGATGAACTTGATGCCGGATGAGTATATAGTTATCTTCTGCTTCCATGCTTTTAAGCTATCTGTTAACCTGTATCATTTAAATTATACAGGTTAACAAGTCTTCGAGTCCATGGGTATGTTATCTATGTCGTAGATTAGTTATCTCGGGCAGGTTGTCTTTTAGTTAGACACCATTTACTAGCCTGATTCATACATATATGCAGTATGTACAAGCTCCCAACATGATATATTGTATTACTTTGATTCGGATGTCGGAACATGATGGCGCGTTCATCTTGGAGTCTGGCAGGGCTGCTGTGGGTGCGGTAATCAGGAACAGCCAAGAGCGGCATATACTCTCGGCATGGCGATGTCTGGATCATTGTCGGGACGCCGAGGAGGCTGAGGCACTGGCGTGCCTGCTGGGGATCCGGCTAGCAGCGCAGTGGCCAGATTGTCAGCTGATCTTGGAGTCTGATTGTGCCGCGGTTGTGTCTAAGCTCCATGAGAGAGGGTTGGATAGGTCCCTGATCGCCCCAATTATCAGTGATACATTGTGGGAGGCGGGCCAATTGCAGGGAGTCGCCTTTGTGAAGATTGGGAGGGAGCAGAATAGAATAGCACACGAGCTCGCTCGCCTTGCTCTCCGTTCGGGGAATGTGTGGTCTCTAGTAGTAATCCTCCGTTGTGTGTGGAGGCCTTGATTTGTAAGGAGACACCTTGAGTAATAAAGTTCCCTTTTTTCACAAAAAAAAGGAACATGTATTTGGAGGTGAATAATTGAATATGTTTGGATTATTTTTTAAAAAAATACTTCTTATTATGAACAAATATTCCAGTTTCACGAGAAAAGGTCTAAAGTTTATAAAGTAAAATTTCTCTTGCTAAAAAAAGCGAAAATTGTTCTCAAAGCAATTGCTATAGCTCTAACTAGAAAAATAATCTTCTAGTGGAAAAATATTGTATAGCTGAAATAAATAATTCAAACCCGTTTGATAATAAAAAATAATTGACTTGGAACAAATTATTTATTCAAATGGAACAGAATGTAGTAGTACCAAATTAACAGACATGGAACAAAATGTTGGTACAAGTTCCCAAACATGATAGTGCATTATTACTTCAATTACAAGCATGTCATACCTCGTCGTGTACTCGTTATGTGTTCTTTGAGCTTTGTAGTGTTCTTCACCGTATGTGACTGAGATTATACCGTGGACACATGGACTTCTACTAGCGCCCACCACCGCATTCCCTTGTCACGTGGTAATTGAGTTGTCGCAAGCATGTAAAAGTAAAATTGATGACATATCCTTTTCAACATGGTAGTAATTAAAAAAAATCATAGTTTCTAAGCCAAGCAAGCAAATTAGATTCCGATTGAACAGTTGTATCTCTTAATTAAGGACATGATCGAGGTTCAAAACACGACAATTGGTTAATATGTTTGGGTGATATATTTTGTAGGCAAAATACTTTTTTTATGAACAAATCTTCCGCCTAATTCATTAGAAAAATGTTCACTTCTTAGGTAAAACTCTTCCCACTAAACTGAGAATTATTCTCGAAGTTAAATGCTATATCTAGCTTTCACAAAGTAGAGCTTTTAGACTCTCAAACTTTAATTAGCACCTAAGCGTGCAGACCTGAAATAACATCACGCTTAGGTACTTTGATTGTCTGAGCGTACGTGTTGTATGGTAGGTTTCCTAATTGTCAAATGGCACCAATATACAGATATTCATCCACAGACCACAGGAGTTAACGTTTGCTAGCAGGATAATATCGCGCTGTTTGATATATACCCATCACTCCATCAATACTGTCTGAGTATATTTATACAATCACGGTGACACTATGATGCAGCGGATTTCATTCACTCGTGGAAGATAAATCATCTATTCCTCGCGTTACATAATTTCCAGGCTCGATCCCAGCATTCGTTGATAAAAATCCCGTGACCGAACCAGGAGTCCCGATGCACACAGCACAGCGATAACTGATAATCTCCAGCGCCTCCCCCGATGCTCGTGTCGCTCGAGGGCGACCCGGGCGGACCGCCGCCGTCCAAACAGCCCCACCGTCCCCACCCTCTCCCTCGCCTCTGCCGGAGCGCCCCGCCAGAAGTCCGTGTGGACGCAACGAGGGAGGCGGCGGGGTCTCATCCCACCAATCTCCATCTCCTGTGAGTCTCTCCTTCCTTGAGTCAAAATCTTCCATGGCCGGGATGGCTCCGGTGGCTGCCCCTGGCCCTGTGGGCTGCCAACGGGTAGATCCACTCTCTTCCCTCCCGGATCTATCTCTTCCTCTCCTCCACCTCCACCCTCAGCTCTTGCACATCTTGCGCTTGGTGCTCACTAGCGGCCATGGCAACCTATGGTCATTCTTGGGCGAATCCCACTCGGGAAGTGGGCTTCCATGGTGGCCACAGGGCTCCAGCGGCTGCTAGCTATAGACCTCTGAGTGCCGCTGCGCCTTGCTGTTGTTGCGAGCCACCGAGGGCTTAAGCAGTAGGGTGTGCCCAACACCACGGCGTATCTACCAGTCGACGATGGACGGCTCTGGCTCTTGCTCACTACGGCATCCAGAGTCGACTGCCGCTGTGCTTTGGCCGTGCGGTCAAGGGTCTCATGGAGCTCAAGGCGAGAGCCATGCCTGATGTTCTGTTGGGTGTACGATGGCGACGCCCTTGGGCGCTACTCACCTCCTTTGAGGCATCATCGTAGCATTCTCGCTGACCCGACAACCATAAGGTTCCTTCGGGTAAAAACCTATTTCTGGTTTCACCAGACCGGCGACTACGGCGTCGATGACATCGCATTCTACCTGTAGGCGTTGCTATGGAGGCACCTCAATGGTTCAACACCAAGTGTCCTACAAGGTCATTCACTAAATACTTTCTCGATGGTTGCACAAACAGCTTGCAAAGAGTGTTTGTTGCTGGTGTCTCTACACCACCATTGTTCAGGTTCCTTGATTGTGTCGTCTCATCAAATGCTAGGTTGCGAGACCATGATCCCCTCTCTTTGATCTACTCGCTTGTCGTCTAGCCTTTCCTCTTTGTCAGAGTGGCACAGCGGAATCCGGCCCGGCCCGCTATACTCACGAACCGGCGCCCCAACGAGCCCAGGTCCACCGGAGCGACAACCAACCAAGCCACAGGCCTAACTCAATCCAAAAGACTAGTCTGATAGGTGAGGGCTTCCTCCGCCTTTTTATGTCGTGCTCCACCCCCATCAATTTTCGATGTGGGACTAAACCTAACAATCTCCCGCATCGCACATCGGGCCCAACTCTTCCATCACATACCTCATGTGATCTCCCGGAAGACGTTATCCCAGGCCCCAAGTCCAACTCTCCAGTCACAACACCCGTGTGACCCTACGGAGATGTTCACGGGCTCCCCCGTCACCATATGACCCCAGAGATTTTTCAGGTTTCCCGACCTTCGGCTCTGATACCACTTGTTGGAGTGTCGAATATTTGTAGAAGTCCGGTTACCATGGGACTTGGAGTTTTATTTAGCAGTATAGGGTAGAGTTCGTGACAAACTCTGTAACCTGGGCCTGCGCATAAATATGAGAGGGGGTTGCTGTTGTAACCATGACGACAGAGCGACGGGCTCGTAGAGGGAGGCGGCACGTTACCGGGACCTCGGAACGACCGGTGTTGCGGTTGGGGAGGAGCGCCCGTAGTCATGGCCCGTGGATGTAGGCTTCGACTGAACCTCGTTAACAAAGATCGTGTCTTCGGTGTCGTCTGTGATCTTGCAAGTTCGTCTCGGTAGATCCAATCGGCGCTTCCGCTCGAGGAGATTAGCAGACGGCTCGTCGCTGCGAGGGCTAATTTTCTAACAATTAGTATCAAGAGCTTTGATTGGATTGGATCTAGACACTATGCGAAGATCACCTGGCGTCACGATAATTATGCATCTATAAGGCGAGAGTACATCGCAAGGTGGAGTGCATGATGATGGCCGGTGCTGATCGGCCGTGCATGGTCGTGCGGGAACATGGTGACGAGTCGGAGCAACGTATACGGACAGGACATGTACGATGAGCGCGGATTGCCTGGAAACAGAAGCAGGGGCCCACGGGAGGTCTCCTTGTGTTCCACGTGTGCTCATACATGTGGTGCAATATGCTACAGAAAAGTCACATGGCTGTTTTTTTTTCTTATTGTTGATTTTTGCTTGGAATCCAACTCGGTCAAGTATTGGTTATCTGGCTCAGAGTTGCGGGAAGCAAGGAAACATTAAAGAAAAGAAAGGAAGGGAACCGATGAGTTAAAAAAGCATATCGATAACATATCGAAGAGCAAGTATTGATACTCATCCATGGGCTCCTTTGTGGCATCGTGGGGTTGACTGTGCAAGGATTGCTCCGGTGGATAGCTCAAGCAGGATGGCTCGGCAAGAATGATTGCGCATGGCTTGATGAGGTGAACTAGTGAGAGTTCATGCTATTAGATTGTTCGCAAGCAGGTGGACAATCGGTGACCAGCAAGCCAAGCTGGTCAGATCAGCGCATAGAGACGAGATGTGTCGTCCAGGAGATGTAGCAGAGTTGTTCGCACAACGGAGCTACATGGCACGGCAGGGCGCTGCGGAAGCTGATGGAAATTGCAACAGGCGAAGGAGGAGAGACAGTGGTCGACGGACCAGACCTCAGGCCGGTATTGCGGGCTCGTGTGCAGCGAGCGGAGGCTGTCGACAGTGTTCAGTCATGGTGCACATGGCGACTGGTAGGAGTTCGATAGTGGATCAGTGGGTGCTTAGGAGCGGCGGAGTCAGTGGTATGCTAGCATGGTCGAGGTGTGGAGCAGTTCACTGGTGGGCCGAACAGTTCGCGGGGCACAAGGCGGACAGCTCAAGATGGCTGGCGGAGTGTTCACTTGGAGGGTGAACATACCGTGGTGTAAGGCAGAGAGACTAGTGGCAACAGGCTAGTCAGACCGCGGGTCAGAGACGATGACAGGATCAGCGACGAAGACATAGGAGCATAACGGATGATGGGGTTGTTGTTCTCTGTGGCGTGGCGACACGCGGCGCGAGCTCAGGATACAGGTTTGCATGGAAGGAGCTTGCGTGCTTCCAAATCAGCAAAGGGCGCGAATCGATTCGAGTTGCACGTGCGGGGTTCTGAAGCGTGGATCGAAGGGCGTGGAGAAGCTTCAAGGGCTGAACTGGAAGGAAGTACAGATTGTGATGTTTGTACTTGCAACTGTAGTAATCTGGTTGGTCAGGGCTGCAGTAAACTAGTGTAAGACGTCAGGCGTAGTATGGCAGCGGAAATGAAGAGCGAACTGATGTGGCAAATTCCAATATTTGACTCGGATAGCGACAGTCAGGTTCTCAGTATCATGTGATGATAGGAAGAAAAGTGTGCACAGTTGCAGGTGGAGTCATGGAGATTGGAATTGCAGGGATAGCGGTGTTTCTTCGGACGGTGAGTTTGAAGAGTCAAGCTCGTCGGGCAGCTCGTGTTGAGTGGCAAAGACAACAACTCAAGTCTGGTGTACGTACATGGAGGTTCGCACATGACAGCTTCAAGTTGGTGGAATATTCGCCAAGGTGGAGTTTGTTAGATATTGTGCCGAATATTTGTACTAGTCCGGTTACGACGGGACTTGGAGTTGTATTTAGCAGTATAGGATAGAGTTCGTGTCAAACTCGGTAATCTGGGTCTCCTCATAAATATGAGACGGGAGCTGCTGTTGTAACCATGACGACATAGCGACATGCTCGCAGGGGGAGGCGGCACGTTGCCGGGACGTCGGAACGACCGGTGTTGCGGTTGGGGAGGAGTGCCTGTAGTCATGCCTTGGGATGTAGGCTTTGGCTGAACCTCATTAACAAAGATCGTGTCTCCGGTGTCGTCCGTGATCTTGCAAGTTCGTCTCAGTAGATCCAATCGGCGCTTCTGCTGGAGGAGATTAGCGGGCGGCTCGTCGCTGCGAGGGCTAATTTTCTAACACCCTTTGAGGATTCCTCCCCTGAAATGGTGTTGGTGGGCATCGACTGGAGACCTAGATGCGCACCATAGACGATGCATATCACAGTTGTCGTCTGTCATGCTGACTCTGAGCTTTACAGTCGCCTATGGAACGGAGATCGTCGGAGTTCAGCTACTTGACAATGGCACTGACCAATGAACAAGGACATGCTTCTGTTGTGGAAGACAAACCCTAAGCCCTGTAGTTATGTTTTTTCTGTATTTGTATGTGGGTGTTCTATTGTGGTGTTGTGATGTTCATGTTCTTCACTTCTCATATCTTTTTCTATGTATGTCTGGAGCCTATGCTCTAACTTTGTAATCGGCGTATGACGCCCTCCATTCATTCTCGGCTTTGCCGGTATCAATGGAAATTATTCAGGTGGGGAAATTACCGTCAAAAGAGTCCCCGCTATTATTCACTAGTAGATGGGCTTCGATTCAGCACGATCGATGAAAGTCTTACCACAGCCCATTAACTCATCGAGTTGGTTCACTGATGGGCCTATCATCGTGCGAAACCTTTTTGCACGTTCGTGTGCACAGTAGTTGCCCGTGCAAACACTCGCAAAAGGCCACGTAATAATTAAGATGAAAACGCCTTGCACGTGAGAAGAAGTCCTGCTCAGGCCCGAGAACATATATACACACGGATTTATACTCTAGTCTATGATGGGGACGGGATGGCTCGATCTTCCGTCAGGTGAAGGATAAGTCGTTTTGGGCGGAGCGCAACACACCGATACGGTTTCAAGTCAGCGACTCGAACCCCGCAATCTTAGCACTACGACTCCTCTGGTTATCAACCGTGTCAGAACCCGGTTGACCTCGCCGAGAAGGCTAATCCCTGCCTGCGAAACGAAGAACACAAGCAAGAACTCGAAAGAACGCAGCTCAATCTGAAGTGACTCTGCAGATGTATGATTAAGATCGAAAGTTGGGGTTCTACAAACCGATAGACGGCGAAACTGTTCTCGACAGAATAATCTAAGCAAAACCGGAGTCTCAACGACGACGGCTACTGAATTTAATGTCGTGGAACGAGCTAGGGTTGGGGCGCCGCGCCCACGACATGGGCCGAAGGCCCGACACGATACAAAGCCTGAAAAGGCCCAAAACAGGTGATGCAGCACCTTTCGTGGTCACACAGAATGATCCACGAATCTTCTGGAGCTAAAACCAGAACCAAAAGAAGCGCCTCGTCGTCACGGTTCCAACGCATCCAAGAACATCTTGATTGGACGTCGTATGAGGAAGATATCGCAGTTGAAGCGCAGACATGTCGGCTGAATCCGAACCGAAGTTGTTGTCCGACGTGGTGATGTGCTCATCAGTCTATATCTATATGCCTACATATATGCACGTCGATCTGCAGATCGCCCAATGCACATTGAAGAAGCATGGCACATATGGACGACGGCGGAGGCTACATGGTGGCGCAAGGCGGCAGCTCCGACGGGGACAAAAACCTGATGCTCTCACTGCGTCGTCAGGATGCGTCGACGTCGCCGAGGCGGAGAAGACCACCGCTACTGACGTGACACCGGCGGCCGTCGAGGAGCGGATTCCGGGGCGGCGGATCAAGATGCCGCCGGAGACCGTCGCCTAGATCCTGTCCCGGAAGCGGCACGTCTTGGAGAGGAGGACCCGGACGAGTACTACAACCGGATGGTGAACGACCCCGACCGGCTAGAGGTGTACACGCCGGAATTCCTCGCGGAGGAGCGGCACCTGATGAGGAACATGGCCGTGCATTTTCAGCGCTCTGGCGACCGGCTGGAGAGGTTCCAGCGGTGGGTGCGGCACGAGCTCCAGACCAAGGGCTGCGTCGAGGTCGACGACGTCTACCTCGACGGCATGTTCAGCTACCGGGAGAACTGCAGGAACTTCTACGACGCCATGATGAGGGTGCCGGGGTTCATCTACAAGTTCAGCGAGGAGGAGGATGTGGAGAACCAGGAGGTTAGTGGGGGCCCTGTGGATCCTTGAATCCAACTGAGATGATATGCCGATTGAAATCCATCTATAAACTGGGATGATGCTGGTTTATATTAGCTTATTAACCCGACGTATCTACGCGTGGTCTAGCATTATTGTATACATTATGTGTCTGATAAGTGCTAATGTTCGCGATATGACCTCATGAGCTGAGTAGGCTCTGCGCAGTCTGCACTGTGTTACTTCCTACCAGCTAGCGTTCAGGTTAGCAAGGGTGTTTATAATTTTAGCATAGACTAATTTAAGGTCTCAACCTAGCTAGTTGATCTACCACTATAATAATTCAGCTTATAAATTAGCTCATGCGAACCAGAGAAGTTGGATAAGATTTGTCCATAAGATGCAACCATCCCCAGCTAACACCTTCGCCAATAGTAAACCGAACTGCATAGGTCAAGAGCGAGATGCGGAATAATTAGCGTGGCGTGATGCACAGTGATCTATTTGAAAAGATTGTTTAGAACTCAAGAGGTATCGATCCGATAACTAAGATCAGTGAATCAGCATTTAACAGCTAGCTGCCCTTATGCTCATTCAATTATATGGATGCCCACTTGAAATCACAAGGCGAAAGTTGACTTCTATAAATCGGCCATAGTTATTTGTTAATATCAATCCACTCCCAGATCCAAGTGTCAAGTGATAACAGCGGCGGCAAACCATGTGATAACATCTGCTAGCTTTACGTTCGACTAACTTACAGTCTTGGCCAGCAAAACATTGTAGTGATCTCAATTCATTTCAGTTCACTAGGATGGTCCTGTTTAATTAATAATGTACATTTTTTCTGTCTGGCAGGTGGCGGAGTTGAGATGATCTCACGATGCAAGCATGGCCTGCTAATTACTACCTCAATAAAAACGACGAAACAGGTTAAACGAAGACTTAATGGCCAGTAGACACCATGCTCGAATAATGCGGGGGTGTTCGAAAAACCAAGCATTGGCCTCAAACCAAAGTACATCATTCCACATTTACACAGCCAACATATATGTACATATGAACGTAAGAGAAGTCTGGTGGCAAAAATTCATGTCACTACTGCAAGTGGGTGGTGATTTTTTTTTTAGCGTTATGATCAACTGGACACATATGGAAATTATTGGCAAAACAAAAAAGAACAAAGTTCCCTAAAAAAAGAACAAAGAGACGGTACAAGGGTTGGGATACGCGCCGTTTATTAGAGTGTGAGTTTTGTTCATCTTTTTACTCCCTTTTTCTTTATATCCATAGATTAACTTACTTTTCTACTACTACTTCAGTTCTAAATTTATATTTGTTATATATTGATTTTATTCTCGTAATATTTGGCAATTTATTTTATTCAAAAAATTATACAAGTATCATTAATTTTGGTTGTAACCAACCTTGTCATCAAAGATAATTTAAGCATGCATGAGTCATTTTCTTCGTATAGTCCGACTAAGTTTTTTAATAAGATGAATATGCAAATATTGTGAAAGTCATAAAAATAGTACTGTAATTTAGAACAAGGGAAACGAGGCATTGTTGTTACTAGCATGATATATATTGTCCGGCCGTGTTTACACGTGTTTACATATTTTATTTTTGTACTTTTGGAAAACACATGGCCATCAATTTGATTGCTGTAGCTGAGCTTTCTAGAGGCGATGTACACGTCTGCCGGTGAAATATAGCTGTAAGAAATTGTGCAAGCGTGTCCACCTCGGTAGGGCCGCGTTTGTATTTATATTGATCCTGGAGACAATGTTACATGGTCAACTCCTTAGATTCCGGTTGTCGCCTTATCTCCAACTCCCATATACAATTACAATTAGGCTACTTGCATAATTGCCCAAGAAATAGAGATCACCAAAACAATTGAGAATTACTTTGGGACTATGCATCGTACTACATACATTAGCTAACACTAACAGTAGCTATTCCCCCTCCCGCCTATAAATTGGGCTTGTATTCATCGTGTAACCTGCAAGCATCAAAGAGAAGAAAAGGAAGCAAGTGTAGAGAGAGAGAGAGAGAGAGAGGCCGCACGGCGTGGAGAGTGGCAAGAAGAATGCAGTGAGTGTGGTGGCGCTGGTGGTTGCAATGGTGGCTCTGCAGCTCATGGCAGCTCCGAAGGCGATGGCCCGCTCACCGCAGGCGCTCGATGAGGATCCAACGGCGGCAGCGTTGCGGTCGGCAAAGATAACAATCGAGCAGTTCCTTCCAAAAAGGCCAGGAGACGAAGCTTGCGCGCACGAGACATGCTTCATGGGTTTCTGCCTTTTGCGTGGATGCTGGTGTAAGTATCCGTACTGTGTCTCGAGCTGATCGTCCAACAGATCACGATCGAAGACCTCCGGCCGTTTGAGGCCATTCCATGGTGCTACGTACTCGGCTCTTCCAAAAATGTTGTATATGTATGTTTCGTGATTGAATAAGTGAGATGCATGTATATTTACATATATGTATCTATATGTGTGGTTCAATAGGAGTTTCCAAAAATGTTTTATCTGTATCGGTAGCCACCTATATATGCTTTTTGACATGACATGAAGAATGTCTAAAAACAATATTAAGTTATGTTAGGCATACACTTTTAGCGGTCACTTGCCTTGTTTTTTTTGAAACATAATACAAACGCAGACGCTCACAAACATACTCGCACACTTACCCCTATGAATACGCGCACAATTTTCTCTATGAGCATCTTCGAGAGACTGAGCCGATAAATCTTGAGATTGACGAAGTTATCATAGGCACATCGCTGTCGACAGGACGTTGTCTACCATTAAAAGAATAGCACCGGTTTAAATCCCGAAATAAATTCAAAAAAAAAATGATACAGTGCTAAGTCAATGACTCAAACACTAATGCATGTGTTCCATCAAAAAAAATCTGACAGATTGATCTATAATCAATTCACAAGAGTCACTTGCCTCTGAACACATTGGTAAGGCATAACATTTGACCGCCCATAGACTCCGTCAATTAACAGATATGGTAGCTCGTTTAGCTCTCAGTCTCTCACGAGGTAACTAATAAGTCCAAGGTGAAAGAAGTAATGATTTGCAGTGCAGCCCAGTACAGCGGCCCAATCGATTCCATAAGACCGGTATAACACTCCAAAGGCCATTAGCGGCATAACACTCCAAGCGGCCCAGCGTTTTTTTCTTTTTCCTACAAAGGAGCAACATCAGCATCAGCCCCGAATCCCCATCAGGCCGGAAGTCTTTAGTAGTTCAGTTTCAATGGCCCATGCTAAAGAAAAGGTCCTGCAGCCCAACACGCGGGTTGCTTATTATACAAAAGCAAATTGCTCGGTAGTTCAGTTGTCGTATGATAGATTAATGTATACTTTGTATTAATTATTATTTTTTGTAAGATGACAAAAATTGGGACCGTTTAGTAGTACCAATAATTTTTCTTGATGGGCGTACTAGCAAGAATGTCCTAGGACCTACGTTGCACTACCAGTGAACAGTGACAGATCGTCTCTCATCTTAAAGAAAGGAGTGAATTTCACCGTGGGTCCTTTAACTATTGCCGAGGTCCCATCTAGGTCCGTAAACTTTCAAAACATCCATCTAGGTTCATGATCTATTAAACAGCAGCTGTGGAGGTCCAAACGCCTCCATAGAGGCTGATTTCGCCTACGTGGCGCTGCCAGCGTGGACTTGTAGTCAGCACGCTCGCCAGCATCGTCGCCACCACCGCCGTCGGAGCATGCGCCCCGACCGCCCGCTCAGCCCAGCCACTTGCGCGGCCCACGACGCTGCGCCGGCCTCCCGCGCGCGCCGCCGCCGCCGCCGCCGCAATCTCCGCCACTCTGCGCCCCTGTTGCCTCTCCACCGCGATCCCTGTCGTCGCCCCGTCGCCTTCACCCTGCGACGCAGCACCACCGCCATGAGCCAAGCGCCGCCGTCGGCCATTGGCACCCGATTCGCCGCCGTCGAGCTCCCTCGGGCCAAGCAGAGATCACCACGAGCTTCCCCTCATCGACCTGAAGCTTCGTCACCGGTTATCATCGTCGTTCGACTGCCGGAGCGCCTTCCCCCGCGTGAACCGAGCGCCGCCGCCCTTCTTCTCCCCCACCGGCCAAAATTTCGGCCATGGCCGGCCAAGCCGCCACAACCACGAGATTCCCCTCATCGATACGAAGTTCCGTGGCCGATTATTGTCGTCGTTCGACTGCCGGAGTCGCTGGCGTTGTCCAACACGGCCGCCGCCGCACACCGAGCCGGCGGTCCGCCATTGATCAGGGGGAAGGGGGAAGAAGGGGAAAAGAAAGGAGAAGGACTGGTCGGCCTCATGTTCCAGCACGAGGCGAAGCTCTTGAGGTAGAGCCAAGTCGAGGGGGAGGTCTGAAATAGCCGGCGCAGCTGCGCCGCCGTCGCGCCGCGTCGCGGCTGTTGCGCGTACAACGCGAGGAAGAAGAAGGGCGGACGTGGGCGAGCACCTTGGGCCAGTCGGTGCCGTTCCAGGCGCGGTACGTCACCGCCCCCTCGGTGCACACCCCAAGCTTCGCCATGTCCGGCGTGCAGCAGAGCGCGCGCTCGCCGGAGACGTCGGTGCCCCCGACGGCGTCGTGGTCGCCGGACTTGAAGACGACTGCCGTGACCGTGGCCGTGCGATTGCCGTCCTCCTCGGCCGCGGCCGCGGACTCCGAGCGGCGGGCGAGTTGGGGGAGGCCCAGCAGCGGCGGCAAGCCCAGGGCGGACGGCAGGGCGACGCGGCCAGGGCGGGATGGCGGCGGCGAGCCCAGCGCGGAGCGCAGGCGGGGGCCAGGGCTACGCGCGAGCGGCAGGCGGGCGGCTGGACGTCCAGCGGGGAGGAGGGTGGCCGAGCGAGCTGCTCCCGCCTGTGGACCTCCACTGCTACGTTTAATTAGATCGTCGACCTAGATGGATGTTTTGAAAGTTTATGGACCTAGATGGGACCTCGGTAATAGTTAAAGGACCTACAGTGAAATTCACTCTAAAGAAAGTCATCAACATCAGCACAACATACACAGTAGGTTTGTGTGGCAAGATCAAACGAGTGTGTGAACTCTGTTCAAAAAAAAAACGAGTGTGTGAATTCATATATATTGCATTGAACGAGCAGCCGCCACGCGCTCCACGTTAGGGTTCGTGGAAGCATTTTTGTGGTGCTAGATTATAAACGAATTTTTTTATTTGAGTCATTTTAAATCTAATATTTTAATAATAATTCCACCCAAAATATATTTTTAAAAACCAATCCTTTGGTTGCGCCGAGCCGTGTGACGCCACTCATAATTGAGTCGCGCCACATGTAATGGCGCGACCTATGTGCCACATCGGTTTGGTCTAACTTTTACATGGTGCCGATGCCGAACATGCCGCGCTAGCCGCGCCAGAAGTGCTAGCGCGACTCAGCATTGAGTCACGCCAGCAGCCTTAGCGTGACCAGCCCTTGCTAGCTTCTGCTAACTGCATAAAAATTCACTTCTCTTAGCACTTTTTATTTTTAGAATTTTATTAGCTAATGACCTCCTAAATTGTTCAAACTTGATATGTATGATGTATAGAGTATACATGTTTCATTTCAAGTTTTTACACTTCAAAATATTGTGTATAACAATAAAAAATCTAATTTTTAAATGGGCCAAGTGGCATTTCTATGCAACTGATGGAATGCCACTTGGCCCATTTAAAAATTAGATTTTTTATTGTTATACACAATATTTTGAAGTGTAAAAACTTGAAATGAAACATGTATACTCTATACATCATACATATCAAGTTTGAACAATTTAGGAGGTCATTAGCTAATAAAATTATAAAAGTAAAAAGTGCTAATAAGTGAAGTGAACTTTTGTGCACTTAGCACAAGATAGCAAGGGCTGGTCACGCCAAGCCTGTTGGCGACTCAATGCTGAGTCACGCCAGCACTTCTGGCGCGAAACGTGGTACATAGGTGGCGCGACTGAATTATGAGGCGCCACACGGCTCGGCACGATCAAAAGGGTTAGTTTTTAAAAATATAGTTTGGGTGAAGTTATTATTAAAATATTAGATTTAAAAGCACTAAAATAAAAAAACTTTTATGCAAGTGATGACATCAGGGACAGAGAGTCAACGAGGCCAGCAGGCATGTTCATCATCAATCACAACCGAGCTTTTTTGTGCATATCACACCATACAATTTTCTCTTCGATCTCGACCAAAGGCATCACAAATGCGCAGATTTATCGAAACGTTAATCATGAAATCAGTTTTCTGTACATCTCTGCCGACAGTCTATCCTACAATCATCCGTATAGCATTTATCGACGCAGTCATTGTAGCAAGCTTCGCAATCCCCAAACAAGCAGTGATTCCGAGGCCCATACGCCGCCGGCAGCGCGGCAGCGCCGTCGCCGTCACCCGCCGGACCCGGTCGGGCTGCAAAAGCTTGGAGATGGACAGCCGTCAGCCGTGGTGACGCCACGACGCACATGACCATCAGGGTGATGGCAACAGCCATCCTCGGTGCAGCAGCGGAGCCGGCCATATGGCGAGTGGGGATGGACCTGCGCTAGGTAGTGTAAGAAAGACCATGGTTCGGTAAATGCCATCAGACATATATGTGTTGCGTGATGCAACATGAAAGACAAATTCAGAGCTTGATATTCTGGTCGACAAGACTTACCAGGGAAGGCGCAAGATTTTGCACGCACAATTCGATCGATGCCTGGAACAATGCCTGGACTTCTTTTTCGCCTCGGCGGCAGGCGGTAAGAAGGGATTGGGGATGGGATAGTAGAGGATATATGGAGTGGAGGAGGGAGACCGGAGGTAGATATAATATATATAGGCGACAAGGGGGGTCACGAAGAGAAGCGAGGCATCCACGGGCATGGCTTGGGGATATGGTGGCAGAAGCGGCTACAGGCTATAGCCATATGGCCGGCAGCAGACGCATACCCTGTGGCTTTGCAGCCCACGGGAAGGGGATGGGCTGCTGCAGCTAGTATTGGATTTTTTTTCGTTTTAAAAAAAAGATGGAGATAGAAATTAGGGCTTTCTCAGATGGCAGTTCATTATATCCCTGTTACGCATGCCAGATTTTCTTTTCTTTTTAATTTTTTATTTGTATGTGGACAATAATGTTATGGCCACTGCAGCTATATATCTGCACGTGTTGGGATATCTCTCTTTGCTGCAGTCCTTTTCTAGATTAAATATACTTGAATTCCTCGCTCCATCAGGGCTTTGTACGCCACTGGTATCATACAAAATGCATGTCCGCCGCTACATAAGATTGGATGGATATGTCAGCAGTAAATATAATATTCTGATTCTGACAATTGGTTTCTACTAGAAACAATTGGTAGTAGAGAAATCCGTATCCGTTCATCCGTGCTGGCCATTTACAATCCAGAACGAATAAACCATTCATGTTAGTAGTAGCTTGTAATTTTTTCGACAAGGAAATTTTATTGATCTTAGACAGATACATCAAGATGATACAAATATATTAAAAGACTATTTCCGGCTTCTGCATAGCTAGGATGCACACAGCTAAAGAAGAAAAAAAATGGCAAGAAACTACACATGGCTTAATCTTCTATACCTTACACCATCAAAATATAAACACCTGGACTACAGAAAAGGCTATCTAAAAAAGCAACGTCTTGAACAAAAAAAAATGGCACGCACACGCAACATCGTTGCTATGGTCCAACAATCAAGGCCAGACCATCGGTTCTCACCTTAGAGAAAGATTCTTGGAGCCCCCAACAACGACTTTGACAAGATCATTGTTAGATACAACCAATAAATGTCAGATCTAGAAACACTACCAGAATCGATGACATCTGCACCAGGTGGGAAAGGACTTTAGCACCGGGTTTCCCACCCGGTGCCACTAATCCGAGGCTAAAGGGGTAACCCTTTAGCACCGGGTTCAATAACCGGTGCTAAAGGGTCCCTTTAGCACCGGTTGCAGCCAGCAACCGGTGCTAAAGGGCCTGCCCCCGCAGCGCCTTTAGCAGGGCCTTTAGCACCGGTTGCTGTCCACAACCGGTGCTAAAGGACCCGGATTTCTTCTTTTTTTTTTTTGCTTTTTTCAGTAGCCATACATGCACGTTTATATATACGTATATATTCTAATACGTGTATTCTAATGCGTATTCGGCCGACTCTAGTTGCAGATGCAACCGCACAATCCCATCGACGCTAGCAAGAAACACCCCCACGCCGTGCGAAAGCACTGACGCACACAATGAAACAGCCGATACCTCCCGCCGGCCCCCGTAAACCACGCCGCAGCCAGACGAAAACAAAATCATCATCAACCGAATCGAGAAGTTCCCGTGAGGGAGAGAGGGAGGGGGGAGATGGATGGAACCGCACGGCACCTGCGTCGCGTTCGTGTGGCCGCGGCCGCTCTGCTCCGAGGTTCCCGTTGCGCTGCACTGTCCACCCACCCGGCCGGCTGGGCTGGGATTTCAGGATGGCGAAGCGGAGGAAGGGGACAAGTGGTGTCTCTGGCGAGGGATTTTCAAATCCGGCCGCTCCACGACGACGATGACTGGCAGGGAAGGACGCGAGAGGGAGGAGCCCTCCGAGGAAACCCTATTTATTTAGCTTGTCAGATTGGCCCGCGCCGCCGCCGTGGTGGGATCGGGTTTGGTTTTCTATCTCTGGGAGGGGCCGGAGAGGGAAGGCGCGTGTTCAGACTGGGCCCAGGACATGGGCGACTGGCACGTGGGCCCAGCTGGCAAGTCGCTCGGTCCCAGTCAGCACAGCATCCTTGAGAGTTGAGAGAGCGTGTTCATCATCTCGGTAAGCGCTAGCTACGAGTAATTAAGATGTAAATGATGATTATAAAATACTTATATATATGTAAATAAATTGACAGCAGCGCGACTGCCAGGGTTCATGAAATGGAGCAGTAGTAGTCGCAGATTGGGCACAGTTCATCTTGTGCCAGCATGCGTCGTAAATAAAGCTTTTAAAATCTGCCAAATTTTGACCCAAAACGTACAGTAGTACCGAATTCGCCTAGCTCAGCCAGACCGAATCCACGTCGCCATTGTAGAAATCCTGGTCCTTCACGCCTACTTTGATCATGCGCGCTTTATTCCTTCTTGATTCTTCCAAGTACCAGTCATGGAATCGGCGCATCTTCGTCTGTAGCGTGCTCTCCATTTCAGGAGGGACCATAGGCTCGCCAAGCTTAAACGGCCACTTCAACGTTGTGCTTACAGGCACGTCTGCTTCCTCCAGGAGTTGTTCTCTGGATAGTCCAGTCTTGGCCTGAAATTCTGTTAGGCGTAGCTCGTGCGGAGTTGGCAATGGAGCCAAGGGTTGCTGAGGTTGCTGGCCGAGCTGAGGCTGCTGAGGGCTCCTTATCTGCAGCCTTCCGCTTCCGGCGAGATTTGAGTAATGAGCTGTCATAGTCTGTTATTAGTACTTCCTTCTGGTGACCCTTGCTCAAATTACCGAAGAATGACTTGACGACAGTGGGATCAAGCTTCGGCTCCGGCTCCGGTTTTTTCCTCCACTCGGCCATTTGCCTCTTTGTGTCTGCTTTCACCCAGGCTTCGAGCTCTTCTGGGGTCTTCTCAGCCGCATTTTTCTGTGGTGCGGGCTTCTCTTTGGGTTTCCGCACCTTCTTCCCTGGTGGGGTGGGGCGGAGGCTTTAGTGTGGCGCTGCCTCTTCGGCGGAGGGGACGGAGACCTCCGCGGCGGAGGGGACGGGCTTGCATCAGGAGCTCCCGGAGAATCGTCATGATCCGGTGGATCTCTTGGAGACGGGGGAGGTGACGGAGGCTTGTTGGTAGCCGCAGGTGTATCGGGTATGACGACGTCTGCCTTGCTCCATAGAATGATGCAGTGAGAACACTGACCGAGTTTTGTTTCTCCATCACCTCCGGGTATGTCAAGTTCCAAGTCTTCCCAGTTGGCGACGACTTGCTCCACCTCAACAGGTGCGTAACCATGTGGAATGTCATTGCAGTGCCATTTTTGCTGTATGCGACCTGATCATTTAGTAGCCACAAAGAAAGTTAGTAAATGAATGGTATTTACGGTGAAATGTATGCAGTATGAACTAAGGTCGCATACGTACCACCACAGTAAGGTTCTTCTGCCTGACGACAAGCTCACACGCGGTCCTTTGAGTTATTTCATCCACGGGGTAACGGACCGGTTCGGCGGCCTGTGTGGAAGCATGACTGCTTTGATATTGTTGTGGAGGGCTAATAAGGGCCGCATCTTGGAGAGGTGCAGGCTCTGTGGAACCGGTCCCGCCTACGGCTTGTTGGAGAGGTGCATGCTCTGTGGAACCGGTCCCGCCTGCGGCTTGTTGGAGAGGTGCAGGCTCTGTGGAACCGGTCCCGCCTACGGCTTGTTGGAGAGGTGCATGCTCTGTGGAACCGGTCCCGCCTGCGGCTTGTTGGAGAGGTGCAGGCTCTGTGGAACCGGTCCCGCCTACGGCTTGTTGGAGAGGTGCATGCTCTGTGGAACCGGTCCCGCCTGCGGCTTGTTGGAGAGGTGCAGGCTCTGTGGAACCGGTCCCGCCTACGGCTTGTTGGAGAGGTGCATGCTCTGTGGAACCGGTCCCGCCTGCGGCTTGTTGGAGAGGTGCAGGCTCTGTGGAACCGGTCCCGCCTACGGCTTGTTGGAGAGGTGCATGCTCTGTGGAACCGGTCCCGCCTGCGGCTTGTTGGAGAGGTGCATGCTCTGTGGAACCGGTCCCGCCTGCGGCTTGTTGGAGAGGTGCATGCTCTGTGGAACCGGTCCCGCCTGCGGCTTGTTGGAGAGGTGCATACGTACCATAATATCATGCCGTGTAATCTTTTTATGCGCCCAATTCCACATGTAATCGCAAACATAGTATGCACATAAATTATTTCCCGGCCCCTGTTTGGCACACTGTCGACCAAAAGAAAGAAATTGAGTAAAATGCATATAATATATTAGCCGAGGCGTACATGTACAAATTACTTGCTTACCGGAAAGCCAATGTTCCATTTTAGTGTTTCATGTTGAATTCCCGGGTGTTCTTGACGGAATTGAATCCAGGCCCTGCGAACAAAAAAATTGAGTTAAGTCATTGCGAGTGTAAGGGGTGAATTAAGTAGGGGAAAATATACATCACCTTGTCATCATGTCCATGATGTTCTGTAGTTTTTCTATTGGTAAACCTTGGATATATGCCTGTCTCTTATACACATCTGGATATTGTCGTCCCTTCCAATGTACCCCAACACTTCTTCCATGGTCATTGTTTGTGTTACAATATCAAAAAGTTGGTTCGTAAAGAACGTTTCGTTGTCCTCTTGCATGGCTGGGGCTGGGTTGTTGTTGTCCTCTTGGATGGCTGGGACAGGGTTGTTGTTGTCCTCTTGCATGGGTGGGACAGGGTTCTTGTTGTCCGCCATCTATAGAATTAAAAATAATTGATAAGGAATATATACTAAGCATACAAACAGGTTCGCTATCCGGGTCGGTGCGCGAAAAACGGATTCGCTAAGGGGTTCGGGTGTGCGGTGGGTTCGGAACATTTTTGATATTATATATTATACAAACATATAACATTTCCAACAATTTTCAACATATATGCATATACATTTCCAATGAAATAAATTTCCAATATACATTTCCAACAATTTTCAACATATATGCACATTTCTACATTTCCAACAATTTCTAACTATATAACCAATAAAATAAATTTCCAATATACATTTCCAACAATTTTCAACATATATGCACATTTCTACATTTCCAACAATTTCTAACTATATAACCAATAAAATAAATTTCCAATATACATTTCCAACAATTTTCAACATATATGCACATTTCTACATTTCCAACAATTTCTAACTATATAACCAATAAAATAAATTTCCAATATACATTTCCAACAATTTTCAACATATATGACACATCCAGGCTAACTGAATCAGGCGCATGCGGTGGGCGCGCGCAGAGCGCGGGGCGACGCGGAGCGTGGCGAGCGAGAGACGCGGGGCGTGGCGAGCGAGTCCGCGGCGTGCGCGGCGTCCGTGGCGCGCGCGACGCGCGTTCAGTTAGGCGTCTCGTAACAAGTTTGAAGGTGGGCCAGAGATAGCATGGCATATCTACTTGCTAGGTCGTACACTCGTACCCCTACAGGCAACGAGCATGGTCACTTCGGTGGCCGCAGCTGACGTCGTCAGGGTTTTTGCAGGAGGTGTGTGTGATTCTGAAGCGCCTCGCCGATTCGTTATTGCCTGGTAACCAGCAAACTGTAATCCTACTCCAGGCCTCCAGCTATCATTCTCAATCGGTAATCCTCCAGCTTTCAGATTCTAATATTTTCCAATATTTTCTTCTAATATTTCCAATACACATGAGCGCGTTCGGGGTTAGCGAACTTGTTCGGCCATGGCCGAACACGTTTGCTAAGCAAATGTGCATGGCCGAAGCCATGCACGTGTACCTGCACACACACAAAGAGACACGGCACGAAGGCCGGCTCACATACAACCAAGCACGGCACGAAGGCCGGCATCATAGGGGCCTCACCGCGACGGTCAAGTGACGGCGAGGGCGGGGAAGACGACGGCGGCGCGGGGAAGACGACGGCGGCGCGGCCGGGGAAGACGGCGAGGGCGCGGTCGGCGGCGCAGTCGGCGGCGCGGTCGATGGCGAGGGCGCGGTCGGCGGCGCGGTCGATGGCGAGGGCGCGG
>OAMR01000690.1:464925-527832 GCA_900205405.1 Echinochloa crus-galli
CTTTTAGCACCGGTTGCAGCCAGCAACCGGTGCTAAATGGCCTCGGGCACATTAGCACTGGTTGCTAGCTGCAACCGGTGCTAAAAGGGGTGCATTAGCACCGGGTCTTGCCACGACCCGGTGCTAATGTGCTGCCCCCGCCGCCCCCGTGCGCCGCCCCCGCTCCTAGCTGTTGGACCCGGTGCTGAAGCCCCATCAGCACCGAGTCCAAAAATGGCCGAGGCGGAGGGGGCGGGCGGATGTTGAAGTTTCTGGTAGTGAAATGTGTAAAGGCCAGACCATGGGTTCTCACCTGTGGGAGTGAATTAACTAGATTTGCAATAAAAAAAATTAAAACTGGTAGGGGCTTCCCCTGCCGACTCCGGTCAAAAAAATGTCAGATATAGAGATTTCTCTTCGAAGCTAAGGAATCAATACCTATGTCGTAAGTCAAAACTAAGGTGACTCTGATCTTTCAGATCATACGGAGAATACTAACTATTAATGAAGAAGATATCATGAGGAGTAATTTACCAATAATATCGCTGTCAAAACAAACGATAAGATCCGGTCGATGTAGTTACCAACTGCTGACAAAGATCCTTCGTGCACGGCCACACCGCATCACGAACCATCGACCAAGATCAGCCTTCTTCACGTGGATGGTACCGTCACCGGATGAATCCAGTCAGCCGCCCCTGACGCCCATGGAGATGATGGATCCGGTGACCAATATGATCGGATCTGGCCGTGGCCTCGCCGGTGATGGGCTGCGCCGAGCCATGATGCCTGTAGCGATGAGAACAGGCCGCACCCGGGGAGTGAAGACTTCACACCACTCATTTGGAAACCTTGGGCGCCGCCTAAGTGTAAATTATTTGCCTGGCTAATTGTGAAGAACGGAGTTTGGACTTCGGACAGGTTGGCCCGACGCGGGTGGCCACACAACAATACTTGTCCACTTTGTAGACGAGCGCCTGAGACTGCAGATCATCTCCTCGTTGCTTGCCGTTACACCCGCCGAGTCTGGAGTCTCATTGTGGAGTGCTTCGCCTGCCCGCAGATTGCCCCCACGGTCTGGCCACCTTCGGATTCGGTCCTGGACTGGTGGCAGTTCATGGCTTCATCGCAAGGGGTACCTAAAAAGGCCATCAAATCCTTGCTACTACTGGTAGTATGGGAGATTTGGAAACAGTGGAACGAGATATTTTTTCGGCGCAAAGAGCTGTCTGCCATCAGCCTTCTCCAAAAAATCAAAGAGGAAGTGAGAGCTTGGTCCCTGGCAGGCGCTTTGGCCCTGTGGTCCTGGGCGGCAGGGGCGCAGCCCCCCTCTGCTTCAGCGCCCTGTTTCTGTATAGTCTTTGTATAGCTTTTTTCCTTTTCGCTCTCTCCCTGTAGCTGGCTTGCTCTCGCCGCCTACTTGTAAACTTCTTTTTTAATCGAAACAAGCATGTCATGCGGTTCATTCAAAAAAAAGGTCATCTGTGCCATTCTTGCTGCTGATCTGGATACTACAAAACGACGGAGAGGATAGGGAGGGAGGGAGAGGGAGAGAGACGAACCTGATCCCGCGGCTGCAGCCCGCACAAGGCACCGCTGGCCACCACCGCGAGGACGCCGACAAGCCCATGCCCAGCAGGAGGCAGCTGCCGTCATCCTCGTCGGCCTCGGCAAGGGGTGCCGCGGCGTACATGCTGCTGCACCGTGCGGGCGCCGGTGCCAGCGGGCGGGGGAGCAGTGCAGGATCCATGGATGCATGGCCTCCCGCACCTCCCTCACCACGGGATCCGGCCGGGGCAGCGCAGGATCCATGGACTCCCACTCCCCCCGCTCGTCGGCACCGCCGGACCATCACCACGCCCGCTAGGGCCGGGAGAGAGGGAGGGGAGGGAGGAAGGGTCGGGAGAGAGAGGCCAGGGAGGGAGCCGGGAGCCGGCGGAGCATGACAGGGACGTGGGGGGCAGCTGCGGTGGAAGGAGGAAGCGCGACTCGGCGCGGGAGGGGATGGCGCGGCTCGGCGCGGGAGGGGACGGTGCGGCTCGGCGCGGGAGAATGGTAGGGGGCGGCGACGGCGGTGGGGAGGTGGGGGAGGCAAGGATGGCGAGGTGGCACGAGGAAGTGGGAGAGGGGAAGGGAGTGGGCGAGGCAGCTTTGGAGGGAGAGACAGGGAGGGGATCGAGAGAAAAAAAGGAGGAGGGTGAGGAGATAAGTCGGGCATGGGAGCAGAGGGTGGGGGCAGTTGGGTGTTTGCCGTGCATCTTGATGGGGCACACGGAAAAATATTTGTTTGCCGTGTTTCCACAATCAGGCGCACGGTAAAAGAAGTTGTTATATAATTAAATCAAATATATTAAAATATCAAATAAAGTCAAGAAATTATCAAAATTTATCAAATATGTGTCCCAATCAGGGACATTGTAAATATCTTTCATTTAGGGAGTTTCTTCATCTGAGATCATTTGAAAATTTTGAAATTTAAATGTAGTTTAACATAGTTTTATATTACAAGATGATTTCAAATGAAATAGTTGTCAACTATAAAGTTTCTCCAACCGAGGTTATTTGAAAACTTTGAATTTGAAATATTTGAAATTCAAATGTAGTTTAATGTAATTTTATGTGACAAGATGGTTTCAAATAAAAAAGTTGTCAACTATAAAGTTGTATAACATTTTGAGATCTACAACTTTTATTTAGAGTGTTTCTCCATCCGAGGTCATTTGAAAATTTCAAATTTAAAATCTCATCTCTGTAGTAGTTTCTCAAATAGTGTCTACTACTGCTAGGCAGACATGTAAGATTTATGAACAAATTTATTTTAACATTGTCAAATGAAAAATTGCCCGTAACAAAAATTGTTCATCTTTATGAGTTATACAACTTTATAGTTCAAAACTTTTTCATTGAATTCGTTTTGAGCTTCAAAATGCGCTTTGAAACATCTCTTTGCCATGTGCCAAGAGAAAAACGCACGGCAAAGTATGACTTTGCCTTGCGCCGTATGGAAGGCGCACCGCAAGCTCATGACTTTGCCGTGTGCCAAGAAAAAGTACACGGCAAAGTATGAATTTATCGTGTGCCAAGCAAAAAGCCCACGATAAAGTATTTGTTTGCCGAGTGTTTTTTTCGCCGAGTATTTTTTGGGAAACGCTCGGCAAACTCCTTCTTTGCCGTGTGCCCGAGGAAATGCATACGGCAAACCCTCAAACACACGGCAAACATGAAGTTTTCTGTAGTGGGCTCATGTGGCGTCCTGATGGCTGTTGTCATGGCGGCGCCAAGTTCTTCGCAGCGTTCACCGGTTGCATGCTCAGGTTAGTTTCTCTTCAGACTTTTGTGCCAAGAGTAGTCGTTGGGAGCCCAACGATAGCGCCGGTGTGGTCTCGTCATCCTTGGCCATGGCGACGATGCTTACACTGACGACAACAATATCCACATAGCATACGGTCATGGTCATGCCCAGGGTAGGGGAATTGAAGCTTTGCCATTCAGAGGATGACTGTAAATATTCAGGTTCGGCTTCTAGCTAGTTCACCTTAGAGAAACGCCATGCAGCCAATTTGTGGGTGGATGTGGATATATTGAAGCTTCTGTAGTCACAATCCTAAGTGATGATGTGTCAATCTCCATGGTGCAGCGCCCCAAGCCAAAATGTTAGGGATATAAATATTCTGTTGACGACCAAAATTGGCACGAGTGTGCAAACCGGTCTGACCGGTATGCACAAACCGGTCAGACCGGTTTAGTAAACATTGTCAAAATACAAAATGAACTTCACCATTGCTCTCATCGAGACGATCAAGATGCATATATAGAACGCCTATTTTGGACTCCGGATGAGAGAGTTATGGCTTCGGAAAGATTCTGCACCTGGGAAAACCGGTCAGACCGGTTCTCAATTCAGACCCAAACCGGTCTGACCGGTTTGGGTCTGAATTTGAGTAGGTTTAGGACTCTGAGTTTTATACCATATTGTAACCGACTCAACGGGGTAAGACCATCCCACCCTATAAATATAAAGGGCCAAGGCCGATTGAGAATCATCCAATCGATCAAATACAATTATCTTTCTATGTTTCGCATTACTTTTATCTCCAAACCCTAGCTCTTTCAACCCTCGTATCTGCTATTCTTCTCTCGTCTCGACGACGTTTGAGGACGTTCTAGGTGGCCCGACCCTAGAACAACCCTAGACTCTCAAGCTCCGACGGGGTCCCTCCCGAGCTCGAAATTTTAGGTTTTCGCCGTCGCACTATCAAAAAACGGTCTGACCGGTTTCATAAGGCGGTCTGACCGGATTCGCTTCAAGGCAGCGGCAACTTCGTTGGCGCTATCCCATGTCAACGTATTCACTATCTGTTGTACACGATGTTGGGTAGCTTTGTTTTACTGGGACACCATGATCATGAATGCTGCTTATTCTATATCACTAATGCTCATATCGTTTACCACTTAAACAAAAACAACTGGTGGTGTAATTATAGAAAATATGAGTACCTATCCCAAAAAAAAAGGTGTGCCATTTGTTCTGGTCGAGGGTTGGAAGCGCTAAAGTTATGAATGACAGTGGCATAGGACATGGTGCTGTTATTTGTTAGTGTATACTCCCTCCATATCACAATTAGATGACGTTTAGGACAGGGACACAGTCTCCAAAACACAACTTTGACTCATATTTTCTATAGAAAATATTTGTTAGAAAGTTATATATGTATACTTTTATGAAAGTAATTTTCAAGACAAATCTATTAATATGATTTTCACATTTCTAAACTCAATGGCTTAAAAGTTATTCATGATTTATATTCCCAAGGTTTGACTCAAACCTTGTCCAAAACGTCATCCAGGAGAGAGTGCAGTACTATTATTTGCATGCTAGGTTCATTTAGAATTAATGGCATGCATGCTGCTGTTAAAAGGTTAACAAAGAGCAATCTCGGAAGAAAAAAAGTAAGTGGCGGCATAAAGATGAACTCATCTCCTCTTCCTTTTCAAAATAAAGACACTTTATTTACTGATTCACTAAAGAACCTTTGCTGCGTCAGCTAATTGTACGTGGATCGGACGAAAGCGCTTTATTTGTGTGCCTTCGCTTTATTTCCACATGGCGACCACCATTGCTCACACCACTTTCCCCTCATCCTTTTCTTTCTTCCAAGCAAACAGCAGTTACATCCATATATCATCCCACCTCACAAAGAGTTCATCCTACACACACTGTAATTGTATCACACTAACACGCCCGTGCCGCCACCGTTGACGTCGAGCACTCAAACCATGGCCTTCGACACCTCCCTCTATGGCGAGTGAGCACCACACCTGTTCAAGATTGAGGCTACCGTGCTCAGCCCGATCAGACCGCCTACTTCATGCTTGTAAAAGTCCTACTCGGTACTCACCGTACTTCTCGCACACTCCTGGACCAAAAATGCTCAGCACCCCTCGCTTCCCCGGACATCGACGGACATGGCCGACAGCTTGTACAAGTCCTACTCGGTACTCACCGTACTTCTCGCACACTCCTGGACCAAAAAGGCTCAGCACCCCTCACTTCCCCGACATCTATGGACATGGCCGACACGGCGTGGGATCCTGCCGTCTCCCCAGGCAGTTCCACCCAAAGGGAACACTTCTTCGTGGACACGGCTCTCCAACACGCCACTGTCTGGGTTTCAACGAGAGCATCAAACACGAAGGCTTCTCCTATAGGGTCCATAGCGCAGGTGCTCACACCGTGCACGGACATGGCCGGCAGACACAGGTGTCACAGAAGGGAACTACTCCATTAAGACACGAGCGAGCGTACATACGGCTTTCCCTTTCGGATTCGTGACTCAGATTCGCCAAACCCTCTCCACATATCATAGGGTCATGGTCTTGCGCAGGGTAGGGGAAGCTTTGCCATTCAGAGGATGAGTGTAAATATTCAGGTTCAGGTTCTAGTTCACTTTAGAGAAACGCCATGCAACCAATTTATGGGTGGATTGAAGCTTCTGTAGTCGCAATCCCAAGTGATGATGTGTCAATCTCCATGGTGCAACGCCCCAAGCCAAAATGTTAGGGATATAAATATTCACTATCTGTAGTACACGATGTTCGGTAGCTTTGTTTTACTGGGACACCATGATCATCACTAATGCTCATGGTCATGTCGTTTACCACTTAAACAAAAGCAACTCGTACGTTGTGTAATTCTAGAAAATATGAGTACCTATCCAAAAAAAGTGTGCCCTTTGTTCTGGTCGATGATTGGAAGCGCTAAAGTTTTGACTGTCAGCGGCATAAGGACATGGCGACGATGGGCCATGGCGACGATCGCTGCGATGCTTACGCTGACAACTATATCCACACATAGCATAGGGTCATGGTCATGCGCAGGGTAGGGGAACGAAGCTTAATGTGTCATTCAGAGGATGAGTGTAAATATTCAGGCTCAGGTTCAAGTTCACCTTTAGAGAAAGGCCATGCAGCCAATTTGTGGGTGGATTGAAGCTTCTGTAATCGCAATCCTAAGTGAAGATATGTCAATCTCCATGATGCAGCGCAGCCAAAATGTTAGGGATATAAATATTCGATCAGTATCTGTAGTACACGATGTTGGGTAGCATTGTTTTACTGGATGGGACACCATGATCATGAATGTTGCTTATTATATATCAATAATGCTCATATCGTTTACCACTTAAACAATAGCAACTCGTGGTATAATTCTAGAAAATATAAGTACCTATCTCAAAAAAAAAGTGTGCCCTTGGTTCTGGACTTCTGGTCGATGATTGGAAGCGCTAAACTTTTGAGTGTCAGTGGCATATATAGGACATGGTACTGTTATTTGTTAGTGTATACAGTAACGTGCATGCTAGGTTCATTTAGAATTAATGTCATGCTTCTGTAAAAAGCTTAAGAAAGAGCAATCTCGGTCTGAAGAAAAAAAAAAGAAAAGGTGGCATAAAGATGAACTCATCTCCTCTTCCTTTTCAAAAAATAAAGACACTTTGTTTACTCATTCACTAAAGAACCTTTGCTGTGTCAGCTAATTGTGGATCGGACGAAAGCGCTTTAATTTGTGGCCTTTGCTTTATTTTCAACTGGCGACTACCATATATTGCTAGCTCACACCACTTTCCCCTCAGGGCCTGTTTGTTTT
Source organism: Echinochloa crus-galli (assembly GCA_900205405.1). NCBI lineage: Eukaryota > Viridiplantae > Streptophyta > Magnoliopsida > Poales > Poaceae > Echinochloa > Echinochloa crus-galli. Next base: position 472,052 of record OAMR01000690.1, read on the forward strand.
CTGGGAAACACCCTGAATTGGAATCAGTTTCCAAAGCCCTCGTGTTTGGTTGCTCCGTGAATCAGAAAGTCGGATTCAACGCCTTTCCATGCCGGGAAACGTGCCCTGCGACAGATTCAAGGCCTAAAAAATGGAAAACGATTCCATCTTCCTCCCGACATGCTCCCCTCCGGCCTCCCCGTCCCCGAGCACCTTCTCGACTCGCCTCCCTCGGCGTCGATGCCATGGCGAGGGTCCTCTAGCGCCGCCTTCTACATCGCCCAGCCCCCCTCTTCCTGCTCCTGGCTCTCCCCTGACCCCCAGCACATCTCAACCCGCTCCTCTCGCCTCTGGTGCCGCGGCGGGCGGGACCCCACGGCGTGACGGCGGCCGGCTCCCTCGGCCCGGCATCCCGTCCGACCCCACGGTAGCGGCCGGCTCTCCCTCGCCTTTTCTCCCTCCCTCTCCATTCTCATCTCTTCACCACTTCTCTCCCTTGCTCTGACTCAGATCTGAGGCCGTCGGTGCCGCCGCCCGGTAAGCACACCCACGCGTTCCCCACTGCCTCCTCCATTGCTTCGTGTCGTGTCCTCACTTGCTTTGTGCTCGCTCACCTTCCTGGCTACTATATTATCTGTCGGATCGAGATCAGGATCTCGTACAGCTCTGCAGTTGCCTAGTTATTAGCTTTAATAAGGTCACTACTACTCATGTATGTCCTCGATTGGCGCTGCTATTTTAGAACTGAAGCCTGGATCACAGCTACATAGGCACTCTGCTTGAGCTATAGATTTTGTCTCGTGAGCTCTGGCCATCTGCTTTGGTTGCTTTGCTACCTGTTATATCTAACTCTGATGTGCCCATGTCGCATTCACACAACATAGTTCAAATGTCATACTCCCAAACCTCAAAGAACTAGTACTGCCTACCTCTGTCGCTGTGCTGGCCGAGCTTGAGAAATTGCTTGTGCATGAAGTTCCAGTAAGTACATATTCCTTTACGATTGAATAGAATAGTTTAATACGCCTCAGGCTTCTGTTGCTCTACTGATGCTGGACATCTGCGTGTCACTCCACTTCTTCCACATCTCAACAGTTGTATTACGCAGCGATAATTGTCTAGATCCTGTTGCTCTAGATTTTTATTATATTCTAGATCCTGAGAAATAATTGTCTAGTCATTTATCGTTCTACTGATGATGTACCTCACCATGCATGTCTTGCTGTCATAGAATCCCCATGGTCTTGCACAACTGTTTGATTCAGTATGATGCATACTCATGCCAAGATCTTTTCCCTTTTTTCAGCAAACCAATTTGCTATTGCATGTTGCCTGTCATTACATCTGGTCATATTCCTGCTGTTGTTGTCAGATAACTGAATGTATCTGTTCATTACATCTGGTCATATTCTTGTTGTTGTCAGATGACTGAATGTGTCTGTTCATTACATCTGGCCATACTTCCTGTTCAACTTACACTTGTCCTGTGCTTTGATGAGGGGTAATATGTTTGCTCATTCTATTTTTCTTGTTTCAGGTTGCAGATGGCTTTTGAAATGTACAATAAAGGCTCCTTTTTTGGTAGATTGTAATGTGGATTGCATGTCTCCTGTTGCTCCCTATAGTAATGTCCGAGAGGAGTGCAATCTGCATATATAACACAAAAGACAATGTCACGTGTACCACTGTATTGTGTATCAGATAGGAAGCAGCTAGAGCACTATATCATTTTTTATTTTTGTATCTGCTAGGAAGTAGCTATAGCTATTTGTTGATCAGAGGACAACCTTGGTGCTTCTACCGTTGCTTTTTAGGAGAACGGTGGTCCTAATTTCTTATAATTTTTACAGAATAGGATATTCATGTTCATTTTTACACCATTAGGTAAATGAGTGTCAGTATCTGCTCCTGGAAGTTCTGAGTATTAATAGTTTCGGGTTTCGGGGTTTAGGAGTTTTGGGGTTTCGCGGCTTCGACTTTTTGGGGTTTGGGGCTTTGGGGTTTTGGCATTTCGGGGTTCAGGGTTTCGGGGTTTTGGGGTTTCAGGGTTTAGGGGCTTCAACGTTTCAGGGTTTGGGGTTTCGGGGTTCGGGGTTTCAGGGTTTCGGGATTTCGGGTTTCGGGGGTTCGGGGTTTCTGGTTTCGGGGTTTAGGGGTTTAGGAGTTTTGGGGTTTCAGGTTTCTGAGCTTCGACTTTTCGGGGTTTGGGGCTTTCGGGTTTTGGGGTTTCGGGGTTCAGGGTTTCGAGGTTTCGGGTTTCGGGTTTCGGGGTTTTGGGGTTTCAGGGTTTAGGGGCTTCAACGTTTCAGGGTTTGGGGTTTCGGGGTTCGGGGTTTCAGGGTTTCGGGATTTCGGGTTTCGGGGGTTCGGGGTTTCTGGTTTCGGGGTTTAGGGGTTTAGGAGTTTTGGGGTTTCAGGTTTCTGAGCTTCGACTTTTCGGGGTTTGGGGCTTTCGGGTTTTGGGGTTTCGGGGTTCAGGGTTTCGAGGTTTCGGGTTTCGGGTTTCGGGGTTTTGGGGTTTCAGGGTTTAGGGGCTTCAACGTTTCAGGGTTTGGGGTTTCGGGGTTCGGGGTTTCAGGGTTTCGGGATTTCGGGTTTCGGGGGTTCGGGGTTTCTGGTTTCGGGGTTTAGGGGTTTAGGAGTTTTGGGGTTTCAGGTTTCTGAGCTTCGACTTTTCGGGGTTTGGGGCTTTCATATTTTTCCTTCTTCCAAGCAAACAGCAGTTACATCCATATATCATCCCACCTCACAGAGAGTTCATGCATCCTACCACACTGTAATTGTATCACACTACCACGCCCATGTTGCCAGTGCCGCCACCGCGTCGACGTCGAGCATTCAAGCCACGGCCTTCAACACCTCCCTCTATGGCGAGTGGGCACCACCTGTTCGAGATTGAGGCCACTGTGCTCAGCCCGACCAGACCTACTTCATGCTTCGGCTCCACGGTCACTCCATCATGGTCATCCTGCATAGGAGGCTATGACTGGCAATGCGACTACTACACCGATCCCCATGCTGGTACGGTGTCCTTCACCCTCGCCCTACCTTCCGGCAATGTCCGTGAGCCCCTCAATGCCCGGTTCAAGCTCAGTCTACTTGACCGGGAAGGCCGGCCGGCGCCGTCGAGGACTCGGGCCAGCTCGTTCCAGAACTGGTCGCCCCAGCAAAGTTGGGAGTGGCCGTGCGCCAGCTTCATCACCAGTAAAGACCTGGAGCGGCCGGAGCTTCTCAAGGATGGCAACTTCACCGTCAGGTGCGACGTCGCTCTGAGAGCGTTCGGGGACAAGCAGGGCGATGGTGGGTTTGTCAGGGTACCCCCGTCTGACCTTCACCAGCATCTCGGCAACCTGCTGGGGTCTAAAGAGGGCGCGGACGTGACCTTTGTGGTCGCAGACGGCGAGACATTCGCCGCTCACCGGTGTGTGATCGCGGCGCGGTCGCCGGTGTTCAGCGCGCAGCTCTTCGGCCAGATGAAGGAGAGCAAGATGACCACCGCAGGCGGCGGCGATGGCGGTGGCGTCATAGAAATCGACGACATGGAAGCACGGGTGTTCGGCTTCCTGCTTCACTTCATCTACACCGACTCGTTGTTGCCGGAGGTCGTCGAAAAGAAAGGGAAAGAAGATGATGATGATGAGGGAGAATGCAGAATGGTGCTGTACCAGCATCTGCTTGTCGCCGCCGACAGGTACGGGCTCGAGAGGATGAAGCTGATCTGCCAGGAGAAGCTGTGCGGGTACATATGCCCGAAATCCGTGGCGAGTATGCTGGTTTTAGCTGACCGGCACCATTGCCCTGGCCTCAAGGAGGCGTGCATTGATTTCCTCAGTTCAAGCACCAATCTTGAAAGTTTCACCGAAACGGATGGCTTCGAGGTGCTGACTGATAGCTGCCCTGCTGTTCTCAAGGAGCTACTGGCCAAGCTTTCTACCGTTTTGATCTTTGATTGAGTAACCGTGCATGGGGAATGATTTCCAGTTTCATAGAAGGATACTTATCTCGGTAGGCAGTGCTATAAACATGCGATCTCTGTAGCTATGTTTCCTGTGTCGTTACGTTTGTACCCTCATATGTCTGTGGAAAGTTTAATTATCGCTCTTGGCCACTGGCCTTCTATGGGTTGCCCAACGAAATCTGTCTCTGATATGGCCATACCAAACGTACTATTGTATAACGTAAAGCTCTTCGTCAGGGCCGGGCCGGCATAAATCGGGGTCCTGTACGAAACTCTACCGTTGGACCTACTGGACTAGTGAAATAAAATAATAAAATAACAACATATGTTTTAGTGTATTACATAGCAACAAAACACATCAAAATCATACCTATTTTAATCTTTGTTTCATAATATTTACTTGAACAACTTCATTCTTGTGGTGTTTTTTGAAATGAAATCGTCAATTATAGAGTCATAGTCAATCTTCTCCAACATATCACTTTCAAGTGCTATTATGGCTAGATTCTTGTGGTGCAAAAGACCTTCGTTCCTGTTCCTAGAACCCTACTCCCTCCGTCCCTTTTTATTTATCGTTTTCGCTTCCCGATAAACAACTTTGATTGAATAATAAAAATATATATGAATTATGATACAAAATAAATATCATTAGATAGATATTTGAATCTAGTTTTTTAATAAATTTATTCGAAGATTAAAATATTGTACATATTTTCTACCAATTAAATCTAAATCGTGACACGAAAACCAACGGCGACCTATATTAAGGTACGGAAGGAGTAGACGTGTGTAGAAATTTATAAACACACATACATAAGATAAAGAGAACATAATTAATAATTAAATAAATAATTTAACATGGGTGTAACAAAAGAGAGTAAAAGAGATTACCTTGATGGCTTGATGTCTGCCGCACCGGACCAGAAGAAAACAAGGATGAGGGATCGAACTATTTTTTATAGAAAGGACTAGCCGATTAAGCTAATTAGTAATCACTAATCGTGATTATCAAAACTGGCCGGAGGAGGCCTAGCTTGCCGGCTTGCTGCCTTGGCCGGCGGCCGTCCAGCATGCTCCCTCGTGCTCAGTGTCGTCGCGGAGCTGCTATACGCGCCGTCGCTCCTTTGCGGCCGATCGTGGCTTCGACGGTTGAGTTTTGGCACCAGCGGCTTGGGCACCCCGGCTCCAATTCCCTGTCACAGGTCCTGCGTTCCTTTGATTTTTGCTGCAATAAGTCTGAGGCGCATTCTTGTCAGTCATGTCGTCTAGGCAAGCATGTTCGCCTTCCCTTTAGCTCCTCTGAGACAAGGTCTTTCTTCCCCTTTCAAATTGTTCATTCGGATGTGTGGACCTCCCCCGTGCTAAGCAATTCAGGGTTGAAGTACTATGTTGTTTTCTTGGATGATTTCACACATTACATATGGACCTTTCCCATACGTGCAAAATCTGATGTTTTTCCCATTATTCGATCCTTCAACGCTTATGTGCAAACCCAGTTTCAACTTCCTCTAGTTGCGCTCCAAACTGATAACGGACGCGAGTATGACTCTCATGCTCTGCGTGCTTTCTTCTCCACCCATGGGATCTCCCTCCAACTCTCCTGCCCCTACACGTCGCAGCAGAACGGCAAAGCGGAACGAATATTACGCACCATTAACGATTGTTTGCGAACTTTGCTAATCCATAGTGCAGCTCCTCCAACGTTCTGGGCTGAGGCTTTGAACACGGCGACGTTCCTGCTCAATTGCCGACCGCTCCGCGCCACTGGCACATTAACGCCACACAAGCTCCTCCTCGGCACGCCACCGCGCTACGACGAGCTTGGGTGTTCAGCTGCCTCTGCTACCCCAACCTCAGTGACACGGCACCAAACAAGCTCAGCCCGCGCTCGAGTGCTTGCGTCTTCCTCGGCTACCCGGCGGATCACCGCGGCTACCGCTGCCTCGTCCTCACCACTCGTCGCGTTGTCACGTCCAGGCATGTCGTCTTTGATGAGTCTCGCTTCCCCCTCCGCGAGCACTCCCCAGCCTCTCCGTCGTGTCGTCCTCCTACGCAGAACGACGACGATGCGTTGCCCACGTGCACTCCTGCCGTTCCACAGGCCCGACCACGGCGATAGACACCAGCGTCGCCATGCGCCAGTCCGACTTCTTCGCCGCCGCCTGCATGGACAGCACACGCGTCCCCGCGTTCCAGCCCGGCCTCCTCACCACCGCCGTCTGCGTCGCCAGCATGCGCGTCCCCATGTTCCAGCCTGTCTTCCCCACCGCCGCCCACGTCGCCAGCGCCCGTGTCGCTTGCGTCGACCACGACATCGGCCTCGTCACTACCTCTCGGCATGGACACCTCCGACGTCGTGCCCGCGGGCTCCGCGTCCACTCCTGACGTTGCTCGACCTCCCGCTGCACCGCTAGTAGGCCATCAGATGATGGCGCGTTCTCAGGCCGGCGTGTTCAAGCCAAATCCCAAGTATGCACTGCAGGCCACCTCGTGTCCGCTGTCGCCGGTTCCCAGCTCTGCTCGCGCCGCCTTGAAAGATCCAAATTGGCGGGAGGCCATGCAGTCGAAGTTCGACAATATCACTTTCAAGTGCTATTATGGCTAGATTCTTGTGGTGCAAAAGACCTTCGTTCCTGTTCCTAGAACCCTACTCCCTCCGTCCCTTTTTATTTATCGTTTTCGCTTCCCGATAAACAACTTTGATTGAATAATAAAAATATATATGAATTATGATACAAAATAAATATCATTAGATAGATATTTGAATCTAGTTTTTTAATAAATTTATTCGAAGATTAAAATATTGTACATATTTTCTACCAATTAAATCTAAATCGTGACACGAAAACCAACGGCGACCTATATTAAGGTACGGAAGGAGTAGACGTGTGTAGAAATTTATAAACACACATACATAAGATAAAGAGAACATAATTAATAATTAAATAAATAATTTAACATGGGTGTAACAAAAGAGAGTAAAAGAGATTACCTTGATGGCTTGATGTCTGCCGCACCGGACCAGAAGAAAACAAGGATGAGGGATCGAACTATTTTTTATAGAAAGGACTAGCCGATTAAGCTAATTAGTAATCACTAATCGTGATTATCAAAACTGGCCGGAGGAGGCCTAGCTTGCCGGCTTGCTGCCTTGGCCGGCGGCCGTCCAGCATGCTCCCTCGTGCTCAGTGTCGTCGCGGAGCTGCTATACGCGCCGTCGCTCCTTTGCGGCCGATCGTGGCTTCGACGGTTGAGTTTTGGCACCAGCGGCTTGGGCACCCCGGCTCCAATTCCCTGTCACAGGTCCTGCGTTCCTTTGATTTTTGCTGCAATAAGTCTGAGGCGCATTCTTGTCAGTCATGTCGTCTAGGCAAGCATGTTCGCCTTCCCTTTAGCTCCTCTGAGACAAGGTCTTTCTTCCCCTTTCAAATTGTTCATTCGGATGTGTGGACCTCCCCCGTGCTAAGCAATTCAGGGTTGAAGTACTATGTTGTTTTCTTGGATGATTTCACACATTACATATGGACCTTTCCCATACGTGCAAAATCTGATGTTTTTCCCATTATTCGATCCTTCAACGCTTATGTGCAAACCCAGTTTCAACTTCCTCTAGTTGCGCTCCAAACTGATAACGGACGCGAGTATGACTCTCATGCTCTGCGTGCTTTCTTCTCCACCCATGGGATCTCCCTCCAACTCTCCTGCCCCTACACGTCGCAGCAGAACGGCAAAGCGGAACGAATATTACGCACCATTAACGATTGTTTGCGAACTTTGCTAATCCATAGTGCAGCTCCTCCAACGTTCTGGGCTGAGGCTTTGAACACGGCGACGTTCCTGCTCAATTGCCGACCGCTCCGCGCCACTGGCACATTAACGCCACACAAGCTCCTCCTCGGCACGCCACCGCGCTACGACGAGCTTGGGTGTTCAGCTGCCTCTGCTACCCCAACCTCAGTGACACGGCACCAAACAAGCTCAGCCCGCGCTCGAGTGCTTGCGTCTTCCTCGGCTACCCGGCGGATCACCGCGGCTACCGCTGCCTCGTCCTCACCACTCGTCGCGTTGTCACGTCCAGGCATGTCGTCTTTGATGAGTCTCGCTTCCCCCTCCGCGAGCACTCCCCAGCCTCTCCGTCGTGTCGTCCTCCTACGCAGAACGACGACGATGCGTTGCCCACGTGCACTCCTGCCGTTCCACAGGCCCGACCACGGCGATAGACACCAGCGTCGCCATGCGCCAGTCCGACTTCTTCGCCGCCGCCTGCATGGACAGCACACGCGTCCCCGCGTTCCAGCCCGGCCTCCTCACCACCGCCGTCTGCGTCGCCAGCATGCGCGTCCCCATGTTCCAGCCTGTCTTCCCCACCGCCGCCCACGTCGCCAGCGCCCGTGTCGCTTGCGTCGACCACGACATCGGCCTCGTCACTACCTCTCGGCATGGACACCTCCGACGTCGTGCCCGCGGGCTCCGCGTCCACTCCTGACGTTGCTCGACCTCCCGCTGCACCGCTAGTAGGCCATCAGATGATGGCGCGTTCTCAGGCCGGCGTGTTCAAGCCAAATCCCAAGTATGCACTGCAGGCCACCTCGTGTCCGCTGTCGCCGGTTCCCAGCTCTGCTCGCGCCGCCTTGAAAGATCCAAATTGGCGGGAGGCCATGCAGTCGAAGTTCGACGCTCTGTTGGCCAACCGAACGTGGACGCTCGTTCCGCACCCCCACATGCTCGTATCATCACCGGGAAGTGGGTCTTCAAGCACAAGCTCAACCCCGATGGCTCCCTAGAGAGGTACAAGGCACGGTGGGTTGTTCGCGGCTTCCACCAACGCTCGGGCGTCGACTTCACGGAGACGTTTTCCCCCGTCGTCAAGCCGGCGACCATACGCACTGTGCTCACCTTGATCGCCTGTCATGGGTGGGCTGCCCTCTAGCTCGACGTCTCCAACGCCTTCCTCCACGGCGACATTCAGGAACAGGTCTATTGTCAACAACCCATTGGGTTTGCAGATTCGGCGAGACCTCATGACGTTTGTCTTCTGACACTTTCACTCTATGGTCTCCGTCAGGCACCCCGGGCTTGGTTCTAGCGCTTCGTCGGGCATGCTCTTACCCTTGGCTTCGACTAGTCCAGGTCCGACGCTTCCCTCTTTGTGCTCCAGCATTACATCGACGACATGATCCTCCTATTGGCGGTGGACGGAATAATATATCTCATGTTATTTATTTTTTTTCTATTTATTAATTATATTTGTTCTAGATTCATTGAATTAATGTGGATCGTTAGATCTTTATAAAATCTGACGGAGTATATTTTCTCTTTTTTTAATTAATAGAATAATACAGATTAGTAGATCTTCATAAAATCTGACGGTATATATTCTTTTCTTTTTTAGATTAACGGAATAACATGGACCATTAGATCTTTATAAAATCCGACGGTATATATTCTTCTCTTTTTTTAGATTAACGTGAGAATTTCTTCATCATCCTCTCGGCGAACATGGTGGCTCCTTTTAACACTATTGTATTAATATAATAATAATAGATAGATTTTAGTTAGAATCATGAAACCCGTTTATTTCATCACAACTTTATTCCACAGAAAAGGCTTGGTGATTTAATTCGTTCCAGGCTTGCCGAGGTGATGGTACTGACGTAGAATCACACAGCAGCAGACAACCTTGCGGTAGGTTGCAGCCAGATGTTGGCCCTGCCCTCGGCACCACTCTACGCACTCCTCATACGTGCTTCCTTGTTCCATGGTCTTGCACGGGGGATCGTGGTCATCACCCTTATCTCGCATGGGCGCTTTCAGCGCGTATCCTGCATAGATTGCCATATGCCCAGGTCGTCGTCAGTGCTTATGATTGGCCGCAGTATAGATCGAGCTAATTAAGAGGAAGAATGGACACAGATTATTAGTCATAATCACCCGTGGAGACAAGAAGGACTGCGGTCATGGGAGGACGAAGACGGGCTTGCAGCTGGTGGTGCAACTACCAAACGTGGCCCCCATCGTCTCCGCTGATGCGCCAACTATATGGCCCTATTGCTGTGGTGATGACGAGTGCAGTGATGCTGCTGCTTCAGAGTTCAGATATGCTGATGTTTGTCCTACTAGAGTCCGGAATATATATCCCGGCGTGATGATGTTGCCTGCCGGCAGGCCATCTTATTTTCATTGAACTATGGATGGCATGATAAATGCATATGCTGGATGTATCCTGCAAGCGCGTCCAGAAGCGCATATATATTATATATACAATTATACATACTGACGTACATGTGGTGCTGGGTATATATATTTTTTCTTAAGAAACCTGGCTGCGTTTTTTAATTCATATACATATATAGTATATAAGATGTTATAAAGATTTCCTTACGTGTAGACATCCATTTGGAAAAACCAATTAATACGGACATCCATCTAGGCGCGCCCTTGTTTGCAAGATCTCTCCATGTCAACTTTATGGGCGGCAACAAGTAGACATGACATGCAATCTAGCATCTTAAAGCCAATTCCCATGTCAACAAATAGGCTTCCAAAAATGCTACAAAAATAGCTTTGCGCATTACCACAGCCAAACTTGTCGATGTGCATGGTATCATGGAGGAACTTAGAGTGATAGAGTTATATGCCTACATATCTACATATTCATAGCGGTAAGACGCGTGTGTCTATGTCAGCATCTATAATATAGTTTAGACTTTACAGTAAGCACAACCTCTTATGTTCATTTCTTCACACATCCTGTTTAGGAAGATAAATTACAATTCATTATTGACTTCTCCATAAATTTACTGTAGATAAATGAAATAAAGTACATTTTCTAAAGTCACAAATAAAATAAATAATACTTGCATAAGATTAAGATGAATTATCAAACGTTGTGAGAAATAGTGAACACCAAATAGTAATTTAAACGGAGGCTCTGATATATTATCCCCAAGATATTTAAGCAATGTAATTTCCAGCTCACTAGGCATATCTAGCCTAGATAGTCCACCAACCTTGCATCACTAATACCGTTCAACATTTCCATATATTTGGTTGAACAATATGCGAAACCGGAGTCAACATTCTAGATTATCTTATTCAACATTTTACTTCCATCCGCTACCCCTTAATAGTAGAGAAGTGTACCGATGAGAACCGCATGCGAAATATTAAGGTAATTCTGATCATGAGAAACATGGCGCCCTGAATGTCTCGTTCTCCACCATGCTGTGTACCGATGAGATCGAGTACAAGGATATATATAGACCAGTTTCCGGTACAAAGGATCGAGTGTGATAAAAAGAATTTGTGGGTGAGTCGTTTTATTTGTGCCATAAATTATCCATGGGTTGGCAACACACATCGTTGTGGTCAAGCAAACTGTGGCCATCAAATGATCTTGTCCGTGTGTTGGAGTATAGCAGGAAACCACTCTTTAAGCTGTCCAGAGAGGGATAATTGGTTCCCAGGGGACCTCAGCAACTGGAACCTGCGCCCGACTGCTAAAGAGGCCAGGGACGTCCCCGCATTGCTCTCGCGGTGGCATTGCTGAAGGAGAAGGGTCTGACCGGGGTTGGCGTTGCCTTTAGATTCATGTAACGAAGGGTGAAGCCACTCCAAGAACGTGTCAACCTTGGATATGAGTACGAGGGACTCTCGGATGGTTCCCGCATGGCGCCACAAGACATCTCCGATGTTGTAGTGGTGATGCGACTGAACCGCATGTTTGTTGGTGTGAATGAGAAGCCCATCATCGTTGGGGAGTACTCTAACGAGAATCCCCCACTTGTAAGTACTTCAAAACTTGAGTTGACTTGTTTAGTCTTGAATTTTGCTGATAATTCTTTGGTTGCGTAGCCTGTAGAGCCCGCACAACTTCCACTCACTGAAGAAGAGTGGCAGGTTCTTGAGAATGAGGATTCGGAGAAAACTTCGAGCGCAGAGGAGCTGCGTGGGGCTCAACGAGTCGATGTAATCAATGACTCAGAGCCGGATGAAGACGTGGAATCACCCGTCTGAGCTGAAGGAAACAAGTCGAAATCTCTTTGTCTTGTTATATTTGAACATTGCAATCTTTATACAACTGCTGTTGCCTTGGTGTAGTGCCAAATGTGTCGCGCACTGCCAGGAAGAGGCGGTCGAACATGAGCCACAACGGTAACACCGTTCCAAGCGGAGAGTCCAACAAGCGTATCCGCCTGTTGTCAATGTTGACGTCGCCGCAAGTGTCCTCAACCAGCAGTGCAATGGCTAGTGCTGCTACTGGCAGCACAACAAGTTCAAAGCGGACAAAACCTCTGGTGAGGTTCAGCTTCCAGCCCCTCGCTACGCCGGTGCCGCCACAAGAGTAAGTAGCCGTAGATCCTCAAGCACCTAGAACTTGTAATGTGAACTTGAATGATAGTTATATGTCTTGATATGTCAGGCCAATCCCAGTAACCGCAACAGAGAATGCTCCAAGTTGTACTCTAGAGGAGAGTAGTAAAACTCCGGCCACCATCGAAGGAGTCGCTACTGCTGCGCCGCAGGAAGGAGTCGCCGATTCCCCGGCTGCTGCTGAAGAAGTCGCTGCTGACATGCCTGTAGGTGCCTCAATATTGATTGCTGTAATCTTCGTAGGATTTTCTTCGATGCCACGATGACTGATAATGAAGCCGAGCAGTTTTCCAGCTGGGGCACCAAAAACGCACTTGATCGGGTTGAGCTTCCAGCGATATTTCCTTAGGTTGTCAAATGTTTCTTGCAAGTCAGCAATGAAATTCTCCGGCTTGCGAGTCTTCATGACCACATCATCAACATATGCCTCTACATTAATGCCTATCTGAGAGGACAGGCAATTGTGTATGACTCGTTGGTATATGGCTCCTGTGTTCTTCAGCACGAACGACATTGTAGTGTAACAATATGCACCAAAGGGGGTGATGAATGAAGTCTTGATCTAATCCTCCTTCTTAAGGGCTATCTGATGATAACCTGAGTAGTAGTCGAGGAAACAGTGTAATGCGCAACCTGCCGTGGAGTCCACGACTTGATCAATGCACGACAGACCCATAGGATCTGGGGGGTAGTGTTTGTTGAGATCAGTGTAATGAACACACATCCGCCACTCATTGTTGTTCTTCTTTCGGGCCAAGACTGGATTGGCCAACCACTCTGGATGAAAGACTTCTTTGATGAAGCCGGCCGCGAGTAGTTTGGCTATCTCTGCCTTGATTCCTTTACGTCGTTCTTGATCGAACCGTCGTAGGCGTTGTCTTTTAGGCTTCGCATTCTTTTTGACATTAAGTTCGTGCTTGGCAAGCTCCCTAGGAACACCAGGCATATCAGATGGTTTCCAAGCAAATATATCTTTATTATCATGGAGGAACTTGACGAGCGCGCTTTCCTATTTACAGTCTAGACTTGCCCCTATTAGGGCAGTTTTGGATGAGTCGCCCGTCTCAAGGTCTACGTAGTGCGGGATCGCCATGTACTTATCGACGGCTGGACGCCAAGGATCGCATGGTACGATGTCTCAAAACCAGCCACTTCAAACTTGATGTACTCGGTCCTGTAATTGGCCTCCGTGCCAAAGGTGACTGGTAGCGTGACTTGGCCCAGAGGAATCGCAGCATTGCCAGGGACGATGCCATAAAACGGAGACTCCATGGGCTTCAAAAACTTGGTGATGTCAAGCCCCATCTTCTTGAATGTCTTTGCGAAGATGATATTGAGCCCACTTCCTCCATCGATGAGTACTTTGGTCAGTATGGCATTAGCCACGACTGGATCTAGAACCAAAGGATTGGCAAAATTGGTCCACTGATCCTCCCTGGAGAAAGTGATCGGGACCTCGGACCACTTAAGGTATGTGGGGGTGATTGGCTCTACCGCCATGATCTCACGTAGAGTGAGTTTCTTGGAGAGCTTGGACCGGTTCAGGGTTTCTCCAGTGAACAAGACAGTGACAACATTATCGACCTGAGGGAAGGCATCTCCAGCACCATCAGTGTCTTTGTCATCCTTCTTTGTTATCTGTTTTATCCTTGTTAGAGTCCTGTTTGAGGAATGCTCGCTTGAGGTGATGGCAATCAGCCATCGAGTGCTTGCTGTTGGGATGATAGGGGCATGGTTGACTCATGACCGATGCCAAGGAATTCGAGTTCTTCTTCCGTGCTGGGCGCTCGACTGCCGTGACTGTGTTGTCTGGCTTGCGCTTTTTGTTGTTGCTGCGGTTGAAGTCATGCATGTTGTTGTTGTTACGACGATCAGGACTACCTTTGCTAGAGTTGTTGCCACCATTGTTGGTGTTGTTGTCCCTTCGCTTGTCAAAGCACTTACGTTCACGATCGTCCTGATCAGCCCAATCAGCAGTCATACGCCTCAGCTCTGAAATAGTTTCTGGGTGTCGTCATCCAAACTCGCGATGTAACTCACGAGCCCAAAGGCCATCGTGAAAGCAATCGATAATCTCTCTGTCTGACACGTCGACTATGGTGGCCCTTTTTTCAAAGAACCTCTTGATATATTTTCGCAGCGTTTCACCCTTTTCTCGTTTGCAGGCTGCCAATTCAAATCGGGTTCTGGGTCGTGCCCAGGTTCCCTGAAAGTTGGCGGTGAATCTGCTTGTGAGTTCATCTCAAGTGTCGATGGACTTGGGGCGGAGGCCCTCGAGCCATGTCAGTGGTGCGGTGTCCATCATTATTGGGAAATATCTGAGTTTGGCGTCATTGCTTCCTCCCGCCATGGTTATTGCTGTCGAGTAGACTCGCAACCATTGCTCTGGATCTTGCTTGCCTGTAAACTTTTCAATTCCAGTCGTCTTGAACTTGCTAGGTAACTGAACCTTGCGAATACGCCTGGAGAAAGCTGGGAAACCGTCATATTTATCTGGAGAGGAGTGGCGCCTTCTTTGTTGCGGTTGCGGCCACCATTATTGGAGCCACGGCTTGGAGAACCACCTGGTTCAGGATCATGGCGGCCTCGGCCTCTCCCATATGATCCCTGCCTCGTGGTGGACAGTCGTCGCCATCATAATCACTAGATGGATCGTTGTCCGGCTGGTTGTCATGATTGCGTGGCTGGTTGTCACGATCACGGTCTTGATCACGCCTATGATTGCGATTGGCATCGTGTGGCTGGCCATGGCCTCTCCCACGATTGCGATCATCATCGTGAGGAGGATCGTGTTGACCCTAGGTATGATCGATTGGGCCGTACTGTTGCTTGAAATTCTTCCCTGCGGCGTATTTCAGCCGCGATGCGATTTGCTCTGCTTGCCTCAATGTTGGAGTGAGCATCACGATCAGCGTTGATCGCGTTGCGTAGGTCAGTAGGCGGGGGTCCTGCCGGTGCACCTGCCCCTGCGGGTGCTGCTTGCTCTCGGCTTGGGTGAGGTGTCTGGACTGTGTGCCGACTGCCTTGTTGCCTTGGAGTGTGATGACTTGATTGTGCTCCTCCATCGATTCCTTTACGTGCATGCTCCATAAGGGTAAGGGCATGCCTGAGTTGCGCACGGCATGGGTTGGGTGAATTCACCATGTTCCTGATCAGCTCTGCTGCAATGTCAAGATTCACTGGAGTGTCTTGTAAGACAGGCTGATCGTCCACCATCTACAAGTCACGTGAAAGATTGCGGGTAGCAGTGGCGCGCAATGCCGCGTTCATGCATCGCTGAGCTCGTTTCGCGTTCCTTGTTTGCCTTGCAGTCTTCTGTTGATCGGTTTCGCCCACGATTGTATCTTCTTCTCCAGAAATTTCATCGAGCAGCTCCCGATCGTATGCATCGCCTTGTCCAAGAGCGCCTACCATACAGACTTGCCTGCTGGGATCATGGCAACTGGGCAGCATTAGGATTGGAGTGCTTTCCACTGCGAAGTTGTCTCCTGCCTTCTCAGCTGATGCTGTAATGGAAGTAGTTTTGCCGTCCTGGTATGACAGTTCTTCAATGACTGCTGTTGCTAGCCTTAACTCATTGTTGCTGCAAGTGTAGTCAGGGATTACGCCAGGCCAGTGAACAAGCAGTCCTCCTGGTGAATTTGTCATGACGGGTCCCAATGGTAGGCGAACGAGTGGTTCTGCCAGGCTGAGATTGGTCTTGTCGTACGCACTACAGCTTAAGCGCGCAACGTTGTCTGAAGTACCGCTCAACAAGACCGTGAAATTGTCGTCGTCGTTGTCCTCTGATGGCGTGATAGCCGGCTCAAAGTCCTTGCAACGAGTCCCGATCTGGCTGAGCGCCTCTAGTTTTTGATCGACTTGTTTCGCGGCGTACATCTGTTGATATACAGCCGTGGTGTCGAGCTAGGGGGTAGGCCGATGGCGTAGCCAGCTCGGAGTCCCCAAGTCCTTCTATGATTGGAAGAGAGTTGTACCCAGCTGCAACTTGATGGGCCCCGATCGGAGTCCGTGTCGGAATCGAAGTCGAGGTTCAAGTCAAATCCGTAGTTGAGGCGGAGTCCACAGTCGAGGTAGAAATCGAATCCGCGATTGTAGCTGAGGTTGAGCTCGAGGATTTTGTTAATGACGAAGTCGCCGGGAACGGTCCTGGTCGATCCGCGAGGAACGACTCGAAGCCACCTTCGCCATCGGAGACGAACGTCCAAGCGCCGATGACGAAAGTTGCACCGTTCTCGACGCCCCTTGCTCTAAAAGTTGATCCCATCGCGCCTAGCATTGAACTTCAGCGAGCGAGCCCCACGGTGGGCGCCAAGTGTCGACGAATTATGTCGCACACGTCTGCCTGGGGTCTCGCCTAGTTCTAGGAACGACAGTGTACAAACAACACAAAGATTTAGACAGGTTCGGGCCATGAATAGCGTAATACCCTACGTCCTGTATGTGGATTGTATTCCTCATACGGTTTTGTTAATTGTCTTTGGTGGGGGTCCCTGCCCAGCCTTATGTAGTCCGAAGGGCAGGGTTACAAGTCGGTTGTGTGATTCTAGTCATATACAACTTGGAGTACTACAACAAGGTACTTTGGGGAGTCTCCTTCTAGTACACGACTAGTCTACCTAGTCTGTTACGCCGTCTTGTACCGTAACAGACTAGTTTTAGGTGGCTAGGCTAAACATTCCCTATCGGGTAGTTTAATCCTTTACATGAATGGCCCTAGGGATCCTGGTCCCACAGACCCTCATATGTGCTAGTGTGGAAACATCATTCATATCAGGGATGGGGCCGGTACCATGGAGCCGATGAAAATGTAGGTGTGATCTTCATGGCGGTATTGAAACTGCTATAAATTCATAAATATTCTAATCGGTTCATTAAGCATCGGTACAGATAAGTTTACTATTCCTACCGGTTTGTTTAAGCACCTATACATATGAATTTACTTTTCATACGAGTGTTTGTTTTGCGTTGTTAGGTATCATGGGTCCAATCCAACATGTGTTTGATTAAGACCTTGCTTTTGTGTAAAGTATCTGCATCA
Source organism: Echinochloa crus-galli (assembly GCA_900205405.1). Taxonomy (NCBI): domain Eukaryota; kingdom Viridiplantae; phylum Streptophyta; class Magnoliopsida; order Poales; family Poaceae; genus Echinochloa; species Echinochloa crus-galli. The sequence goes on from OAMR01000690.1 coordinate 489,403, forward strand.
GGATAATATAGCACCACTCTGAATCATGTCATTGCGCCCATAAAAAATTTGATAAGCCATTAATCATGACCAATCAGATCCACATGTATTGTGCATTTGTGCATTGTTATGAATGAATTGTGCACACAATAGACGCACATTCAAATGAATATGCAAGTATATGTGCTAGACATTTATAATAACGAAATATTACTTCCATCATCATTTTAGACATGACTAAAGATTACATAGCAATTAATTCATACAAAACCACAAACATTGTAGCTTATGTTTATTTCTCATTGCATTATGTTTGTGTTGTTGAACTCTTCGAGCCTGACTTTGTCAGCCCAAGACAGAGAGTTGTTTCAGAGTTTGAGACTTCACACACTGTTTCATGCATTGGTACGGTCATTCCTTGGTAATGCATTGCAGTATCAGACATTCAGACCTCATATAATGTTGAATGTGTATGTCTCATCACCTCACTGTTTACAAAAAAAAATGTTCCAACACAACGGTGACCAATTATTAAAAACATGAATTGGTTCCAAGAGACAATTACATTGAATGACTCGACAAGGTATAGAATTGATCAAACAAAGAGCGACAGGAAGAAATAACAAAAAGTTATCGGACTCAAAAATTACAAAATATTTAGAGGAGTGGATTAAGCAATATATGAGGCTGGACGATGATTACATGTACCTCGAATCGTATTCACCACGGCAATGTATGTAGAGTTCTCCCTGCCAGTAGGCAGCATAGCGCCATCGGCACTCGAAACTCAATAATCCAATGGAGTGAAACAGCAATTCCCCAACTCTCCCTGCTGCCTCGCCTTCCCGGACGAACACCTTCTTCTCCCACCTCCTTCTCCTCGACGAGAACTTGTGCCACGTCCATGGCGACGGTGGCCACTCCATCGAGCGACAAGCATCTTGCTCCTCCTCACTGTCGTACTCACTCGGCTCGACGGGTGCCAGCAACACCTTGTAGTGCGGCGACACGGCAGGGTCGAAGACGAGGAACGCACGGCGGCGGCCGCAAGGGTCGGCGGAGCGCAGCGGCAGGCGCGCCCACCGCCGCGTGGTGGGGTTAGCACACGTACAGGATGTTCATGTCGCTGTCCCAGTACAGGACGAGGCCATTTAGCCATTGCAGTGATCAACGACTTGGTACCAGCTGTAGGGTTTTCCTTCTGCCACGATGAAATCAAATTTGCCGTCGATCCAGGGGCCAGCCGCCGCCACCGCCGCCGCTGCCGCCGGCCGGGCGAAGAAGTGCGGCTGTTTGTAGTCCTGGTAGTTGAGGAAGAGGCCGCGCACCGCGTGCGGGAGGAGGCGCCGCAGCCGGAGCAGCAGCTGCCGTTGCGCGATGAGGTCGCGCCATGCCTTGCAGACGCGCTGCGACGCCGCGAGGCTGCGCGCCGGGAGACGACGGCCGAGGATGTCAGCGAGCAAGTCGTCAGGTAGAACCACCATCATCGCCACTGTCGTCTCCATTCATTCCATGGATGCGCGTGGACGGCAACTGCTAATTAACTCTGGTCGGCAGATCGAAACCCTGGAAACCTAGCTTGGACACTTTATCTATCTCCGAATGTGCCGAATCTGGAGGTATTCTTTTTTTGAGAATGAATCAGGAGGTATTCAATTCGTATCTAAAACATATACTGTGTCCTCTTCGGACCGGACATTGGAGTAGCAAGGCCAATCCATCATGCCTTCGATCTCTTCGTTTTATTTATGGCTACGTAGGTATGTGCGTCCAGTAGACTGTAGAGGCAAATTACACTCTATAAAAATTATGGGAACTGCTCCGGTGCACCTTCTTTAAAAAAGAAGTATAAATCTCAAAGCACATATAATATGATTAAACAATTTTATTACTATACTTGGGCCACTCAGGGCTGTCTATCCAGCCCGGCCCATGTCCAGCCTAATTCCTCCCGGGGTGCAGATTGGATCGAACACACTTCTGGCGGCGCAATCCTTCACGACGGTGAACAACCACCGTCGTTTCTCGGTGCCAGGAAACTCCTCGAGATCAAGAACAAAACCTGGGCGAGATGCTTTCCATTGCTCCGTTGAACAGTTGAACAAATCCATCACCAGACCATTGCAATAATCAAGTAGTGTAATTATTTGACATATGTGATCCTGTATCTTATCTCTCTTTGACTTTGGAAGCCGAGTCGCGATGATTGTCCCCGCATGTCTACAAGCACATTTTCTCCAGTTGAACTTTTCACGTGCACGTACGGGACAGCAAGCATAGCACGCAGCGCGGCAGCACCTATAAGTACTTGGTGGTGTTGAGACAGCTTGATGGCACTAACAAGAAACCAATTAACTAGGGTTAGCAGCATCACTGCACACATCAGTATGGCCTCCAAATCCTCCGTCGTCCTGTTTGTAGCCATCGCCATGGTTCTTGTGCTCGTGGCTTCTGCAATGGCACCACCCAGTGGAGAATCATCTGCCTCCGTGAACAGTGGCAGCGGCCTAGGTGGTGGTGACCTTCTCCTCATCGAGTTGGACATTAACCAAACTCTGTGGAAGCTCAACAATCCCTTTGAGTTTCCAGAACCTACAGATCCACGAGCTTAATTAGGTATGCATGTGATTTATGGGTGGCTAGTAGCACACCTAATAAGTATGAATAAGTTGTCCAGTGTATGAATAAGCTGCCATTTATGTGCATGCATGGCATTATTGGCCTGTGTTTGTATGATACTGGATGCTAATAAACAGTTAATTGTGCGACATGTTGCTGTTGTGTTCTGCAAATAAAAGTTATCATGGTATTATATACTGGCCCACGCATGAACTTGGACCCAAACACAAGGGCACAGGGGCGACTCTGTAACTGTAACTTCAAGCAGAAGTGTGCGAACTTAGTTAAAGATAACCAAGTTCAACGAATAATCATTGTGTGACCTGTCCATCGTGTGAGATTCAATTGCAGCGCTTGGTTCCGTTTCGAGATGCGTGTTCCTTTGTCTTATCTTTGCGTATTTTCATTGTATCGTTTTTATTTTCTCTTCATATGGCACCGTTTGACAGGGAATCTTTCTGTTTGACGTGATATAAAGGTAGAATATGACACAAAACTATCATTCTCTCTACTCCATGTGATGCAGCGCTGTCGAGTGAGGTTTTTATGTAATTTATACCGTTTGAATGTATGGTCAGGAATCATTTATACTGTTGGTCTAGAGTTCACAAGAGATCTCAAAACCAGCAGTACCAAAGATGAAAAATGATTCCTAGTACACTTTTCAGAATTTCAAAAGTCGTCCCCCTAAAAAGGGGCGCTAGGACCTCCTTTTATAGGGGGTTACAAGCCTATCAAAATACACATTTGCCCTTTCATCCGGGCCTACCCTCATACTAATACAAGATTTGACCCTTATACCAGCTCCAACGACAGAGAGGTACTTACACATCATGACGTAAACAATTTGACTTTTGCCTCTGTATTACAAGTCAAGACCTACTTTACATGCCTTTTTGATACAGCGCTCGAATTGCCTGATTCAATCTATTGTGACAATAATCGAAGGTGCTGAATGGATTAAGCGGCTCCCGGCGAACTCCCCCGGACCTTCGCACGCCGAAAGTCCTCCTCCGAGAGACGAAACGCCGCTCGGTCGTTGTCCTCCGAAAGGCTCCACCTTCGCCGCACTCTAGAATCCCATGTCTTGCTAGTTCTCCAAGTCGAAGGTCGCTTCGGGTACATCTTCTCATTTTGAATCTCATGGTCACCTTCGATCGCCATTTTGTGAACGCCGTGTCGTAAAACCATCGTTCTTGTTTATGCCATGGCCTTGCTACAGGTGAGACCTTTCTAGAGTTTAACCTTATCGTGACAATCATCGGAGGTAAGGCCTTTATGAAATTCGACCCCCAACAGAAGCCTCTCGATTGTTCGGATCGAGACCCGGGCCGTTACAATCGCTTCTTTGAGAATTTTATCGCTTCGCCGAAGGTCGTCACCTCTGAACAATTGTTACGGCCCCCGAGATTTTACCGTTGGCCCGAAGGTCTTCGTCCCATGCCTATATAAAGGTGGGAACGGTAGAAAGACTCTTTCTACCCGTTGACCTTGATTCTCCCTCGGCTATCGATTTTTTAATTCCTCGAAATCCGTGCCCAGACCTTCGCCTTCTTCTTCCTTCTGCTCTCGGCCTGCCGCTGAACCCCTGCCGGGTTGCTAGATTCTTCAGTCAGGTTACTCTTCTGCTTACCCTAATTTCTCCCTTTCTAATCTCATTTTCCCAGCTTCGCCTTCTTATTCGCCCTTTTGCCTTAGGCTGGCGCGCGTTATGCAAACTGCTCGGGAGACGACTGCTGATGAAATTGCTGCTCTCGAGGCTGCCCGAGCGACTGCCGCTGCCGGAGCTGACGAAGCTGCAGCTGCCGCCGCCGGGGCTGACGAAGCTATGGCTGGCTCCGCAGACCAGCCCATGGGCTCTGCGGGAGAGCTCGGCGCATCCCGTGAAGCTGGTGGCTCTGAATCTGCCGAAGTCAGTGGCGATAATGCTTCCCAGAAGGATGCCATGGAAGTGGACCAAGATGGTGACGACCTCTCTCTGATTCAAGCTGACGTTGTCGATCTGGTACCAGGTAAACGCAATTACAAAAAGACCACTCGGTTTGGGGCCTCTTTAGTTTTTGGTTCGACTCTTGGTTTTTACGAGGACAAGGGTTACATCAAGAAAGGTCAGGGTCGCCGACCAGGCAGTGAAGAGTACCCTACTCCTCGCGCTCACAAAGCTGTTGTGTTTCGTGACTTCTTTATTGTTGGACTGAGATTTCCATGTGACCCTCTTGTTGGCGCCATTTTGAAGCGCTATCAAATTAGCTTGCATCATCTCACACAAAACGGAGTCAGTCAACTGGTTAAGTATTTCTATGCTGTGAGAAGCCAGAACGTTGAAGTTGATGCAGATGCTTTTTGCCGTCTCTACGAGGTTCATCATCAGCTAAAGAAAATCTCATTTCCTGGAGACTCTGAAACATACAATGCTCAATTTGGCTGCTTGACCTTTCGTGCTCGTCGAGCCAACAAGACCCTTGCTAAGCTCCAGCTGGTTCCGGCTCAGAAGAACAAGTGGGGAAATGACTGGCATCGGTACTGGTTTTATGTGAGTATTCCGGGAAGCCCCGAGGACATTGCTGCCGTAGGCCTTCAAAGTTATTACGAACTGCACAGCAAACCTGAGCTGATGACTATAGTTCATTTTCCTCCCTTCAATCCTGGCTGCCTTTTCGAGGAAAATGTGCAAGCCTTCCGGGTGATTTGCGCTCTGTGCACCGGTCGAGATCTGTATGAGGAGATGGTGGTTGCTAATGTGAGCTGTGGGAATCTCTTGTCCCTGCTGGAGAAAGACGGGTGTACTCATTTCAAAACCTTCGGCAAGAATTACCGTTTTGAAGCTGCCGCCCCCCTGACCAAGCTTCTAATCTTGTTAAGGCCGTGCGGAGTATCTTCATGCGCCAATTTTGGCAAGTGTATGGTCGTGATACTGCTCGCCGCTACGCCGCGGAGACTCTTCAGAAGGTAAACCTCTGTCTCTTGCCCCTTGATGTTGAGGCTTCCTTTCGGCTATGCTTATTCTGCCCGTGTCTTTTACAGAGAAAGATGCGACAAGCTCGCAATGACCAGGCTCGTCGAGGGGCTGTCGCTTCTATTCCTGGTCCCACTCCCACCGCTCCTGGTGCCCGTGAAGCTGGGACCTCCGCGAAGGTGCTCGACCCTGCTGCTGGGCCGTGATTGTTGTAATAGGCTAGAACTGAAAACTTATTGTATCAGATGGTTGTAATTAACGTTTTTACCTGCGCAGGCTCCTGACGAAGGACCTGCGCAGCTTGTTCTTCCTCGCACTATTTGCAATGGTCGTTGTGTGTTACTGGAACTGCTTTGGCTGCCTACCGAAACTGCTTTCCTGGTGCCACATTTTCTTCTTTCTAGCACTACTTCTGCCAAAGCTTCGCCGAGCAAACTTCCCTCGTAGATCTAAGCTTTGCATCATCTACTGATTATTCGATGGTGCGCCTTCCGGACCTCGAGGCTCTTTCTGGACCTTACGAGGGTCGCGCGGACTTCGACGATTTTCATTATGCTTACAATCTGCGCAGAGATGTTTCTGATCGTGCTTATGTTGTAGAGTTGTCGTTTTGAATCCCATGTCTAGTTTGTAAACACACATTGATTCTTCATGTACCTTATCGCACTTGTCGTTTTCTTGCTGCGGTCTAAGAAACGCCTTTTTAATGATATTGCTTAGCCTGGTACTTTTTACCGGGCTTGTTACACTATGTGGACTTTTCACTGAGCTTTTGAAAAGCGTTATCCCCGTCTTAACACGGTGAACCGAAATGAGCTGTTCGAAGCTTAGCTTAGACTTCCTTTACTGAGAATTTTTACGAGCTAGCTTCGAATGCCTCTGTGACATTGCTAAGTCACAGCCTCTGGCGCTTTTTGCCGGGCTTGTTTCATTTGCGAGCTCTTCTTAGAGCTTTTGAGAAGCGTCACCTCCCTTATCTTAGCGAGGCAAGACGAAATGAGCTGTTCGAAGCCTAGCTTAGACCTCTTTTACTGAGAATTTTTACGAGCTAGCGTCGAATGCTTTTGTGACATTGCTAAGTCGCAGCCTCTGGCGCTTTTTGCCGGGCTTGTTTCATTTGCGAGCTCTTCTTAGAGCTTTTGAAAAGCGTCACCTCCCTTATCTTAGCGAGGCAAGCCGAAATGAGCTGTTCGAAGCTTAGCTTAGACCTCTTTTACTGTGAATTTTTACGAGCTAGCTTCGAATGTTTTTTTGTGACTTTGCTAAGTCACAGCCTCTGGCGCTTTTTGTCGGGCTTGTTTCGTTTGCGAGCTCTTCTTAGAGCTTTTGAAAAAGTGTCACCTCCCTTATCTTAGCGAGGCAAGCCGAAATGAGCTGTTCGAAGCTTAGCTTAGACCTCTTTTACTGAGAATTTTTACGAGCTAGCTTCGAATGCTTTTTTTTGTGACATTGCTAAGTCACAGCCTCTGGCGCTTTTTGCCGGGCTTGTTTTGTTTGCGAGCTCTTCTTAGAGCTTTTCTTGTGTTTGGTTAAGTTTAAACAGTTTCGCCTTGGCGATCTCTGTTGAAACTTGTACTTCTGCCGAATCTACGGCCTTTTCCCTAGGTTGCTTTTTCGGCTATGAGACACATCTTTGGGGAATTAATTGCTTTATAACTTAGCATTTGTACAAGGGTACTCGCCTCATTAAAAACCTCACCCCCATTTCGGGGTTTCCCCTGTGAGGAAAAGAGTACGAGACCTGAATTTGAAAACATAAAAGAAATCTAAGAAAGAAAACTACTGAGCTTCGGCCCTACACGTAGAACCTTCTGAGGTTGTCCACGTTCCAAGAGTGCGGTAATTCTTTGCCTTCTTCATCTGCCAGGTAGAAAGACCCAGGTCTGATGCTTCTACTGACCAAGAATGGCCCCTCCCAGTTTTCCTGTAACTTCCCTGTCTTCCCAGCTTTTAGCTTTAGAACAAAGTCTCCTGGAGCTATGTCTTTTCTTACCACCTTCTTGTCTCTCCATTTCTTGGTTTCTAGCTGATACTTGTCCAGATTTTTTGCTGCTTGAATTCTCTCCTCCTTTGCGAGGTCTTTGTCCACGCTTTCGCTATTTTGCTGCTGTTTTCCGGATGCTCTGCTGCTTTTGAAGCGAAGCTCCTCCGGAGTCATGGCTTCTTCTCCGAATAGTAGCTTGAATGGTGTAAACAGCGTAGTTCTTGACTTTGTGGTATTGTGTGACCATATTACCTTGACCAACTCTTCTACCCATTTGCTCTTTTTCAACTCCATTAATCTCTTCTTGACGCCTTCGAAGATAATGCCATTGGCTCTTTCTACTGCACCATTGGACTGCGGGTGATATACAGAAGCGAATTTAACCTTCGTGTCGACAGAATGACAGAATTCCTTGAACACCTCGCTGTCAAACTGTTTCCCATTATCGACAGTTATCACCCTTGGTACTCCGAATCGACAAATAATATTTTGCCAAAAGAACTTTTTGATTGTTTCGGCCGTGATGTTAACCAATGGTTTGGCCTCTATCCATTTAGTGAAGTACTCGACTGCTACCATAGCGTACTTGTAGTTCCCTTGCGCCGTGGGAAGCGGTCCCACAATGTCAATGCCCCACCTTTGCAGTGGCCAAGTTGGTGAAATCAGCTGTGTTGCGGCCCCTGGTGCCTTTTGCTGTTTTGCGAATTTTTGGCAAGCTTCGCATGTTTTTACGATTTGCTGTGCATCTTTTAGTGCTGTTGGCCACTAAAATCCTTGCCTGAATACTTTTCCTACTAATGCTCTTGAGCCGATGTGCGAGCCACAACATCCCCCATGAATTTCTTTTAATAATTCCATACCTTCTCCCGATGCTATGCATTTGAGTAAAGGTGTTGTGACGCCTATCTTGAATAAGTCATCTCCCACTAAGGTATAGCTTCGGCATCTTTGTTCCATTCTTTTGGTTTTCGCCACTGACTCGGGCTCAGCAACCCCGCGTAAGAATGCGATTATTTGTGCCCTCCAGTCTTCACCCTAGACGACAAATATCCAAGAAACCTTGTTTGTCTTCTCCTTTGCTGAAGGCTCTTTCAAGGTTTCGAAGAATACATCTGGCGGCAGCTTCTCTTTTCTTGCCGCTGCCTTTGCCAAGGCGTCTGCCTCACCGTTCTTGTTCCTTGGCCAGAATTCCACATTGTACCCTTTGAACTGTTTCTCCATTCTTCGGACCATCTCCAGATATTTTATCAACTATGGGTTCTTGGCCAAGCTTTCCTTCTCTACTTGATCGGTGATGACCTGCGTATCTGTTTTTACGGTACAGACCCTTGCGCCTATTGCTCTTGCTTTTCGTAGCCCCAGCAACAGGGCTTCGTATTCTGCGATGTTGTTTGAGCTCTTGTCTTCTTCTTTGCAGAACTCCAGTCGAACTGCATATCGCAGCTTCGCTCCGTTGGGTGATGTTATGATTGCCGCCGCTCCGGCGCCATCTTTTCCCCAAGCTCCATCACAAGTGATGAGCCATTCTGGTTCTAGCTCTGGCTGTTTATTGAGAATTGGCGAAGTCCAATCTGCCACGAAATCAGCCAAGACCTGAGATTTGATTGCTGTTCTTTTTTCAAATGTCACCGGTAGACTGGACATTTCTGCTGCCCACTTTCGGATGCGACTCGGGGCTTCTCTGTTGTTGAAAATCTCCTTGAGCGGTTGATCCAACAATACTACCACTTTATGTGCACCGAAATAATGCCTTAGCTTTCTCGAGCTCATCACCACCGCGTAGGCAATTTTTTCCAATTCGGAGTATGCCTTTTTGGATTCTGTTAATGCCTCTGAAACGAAGTAAACAGGTAGCTGGTTTTTCATGCCTTGGATTTCTTTTTCTTGGACTAATGCTGCACTAACCGCTGACTCTGTCGCTGCTAGATACAAGAACAGGGTTGCACCTGGTTCTGGAGGTGACATTATAGTTAACTACTGCAGATAATCTTTTAACTCTTGAAACGCTGTTCTTTGCTCTGTTCCCCAGCTGAATTTACTTGCTGATTTTAGTGCCTTGAAGAAGGGTAAGCTTCGCTCTGCTGATTTTGCAATGAATCTATTTAGTGCCGCGATTCTTCGAATGAGCTTCTGTACATCGTTTCTTGTTTTTGGTTCCTCTATGTTGATTAGAGCCTTTACCTTATCCCTGCTTGCTTCTATGCCTTTTACCGATACAAGACATCCCAGAACCTTTCCTCTTCTGACTCCAAACACGCATTTCTCAGGGTTGAGCTTCAAACCTGCCGCCCTCATGTTGGCGAAGGTTTCTGCTAGATCGGTCACATGCTCTGACCTTGCTCTGCTTTTTACTACTATATCATCCACATATGCTAGCAGATTTCTTGGGATTTGATCTTTGAACACTACTTTCGACATTCTAGAAAAGGTTGGACCAGCGTTATTTAACCCTTCTGGCATTCTGACGAAACAATGGGTTCCCATGGGCGTAATGAAGCTTGTGCATTCCTCGTCCTCTTTTTTCATCCAAATTTGGTGGTAACCTGAAAAACAGTCTAATAAGGATAGCATTTCGCTGTTGGCCGCTTCATCCACCACCCTGTCAATTCTTGGGAGTGGGAAATCATCCTTGGGGCAAAACTTATTTAGGATTGTGAAATCAACGCACATTCTCCATTTACCATTTTTCTTCTTCACAGGCACCGTGTTTGCCAACCATGTGGGGTATTTGACCTCTCTAATGACATGAGCTTCGAGGAGCCTTTGAACTTCGGCTTTTACCGCTGCGACCTTGTCGTCCGACATTTTCCTGAGCTTTTGCTTTCGTGGCCTAACACTCTTGTCGATGTTGAGACTGTGCTCGATGATGGACCTGCTTACTCCGTGCAAATCCTTTGAGGACCAAGCAAAAACATCCTTGTTGCCGCAAAGGAACTTAATTAATTTTTCTTCCTCTTCTTTTTCGAGATCGGCTCCAATGATTACATGTCTGTCCCTGACTGCTTCCTCTAGCAAGACTCTTTTTGTCTCCTGGTCCGGTTGTACCGGCACCTTTTCTTTGTCCATTTTCTTGTCCAGCCCTGAAGCTGAGACCTCTACATGGTTTAGGATATGAACGTTACGATGACCTGGAGTTTCTCCTTTTTCGATGTTTCTCGCCACATGCTGGCTATCGTATATAGAGATTACACCATTCGAAGCTGGCATTTTCATGCACAAATATGGCTGATGCACTACTGCTTCAAATTTGTTCAAGAATCCTCGCCCGAATATTGCTAGGTAAGGAAAATACATATCCACGACGTCGAAGGTTACGAACTCCGTCCTTGCATTTGACAGATCTCCGAAGGAAACCGGGAGATCGATTTTTCCCAAGACCGAAACCCTCTTTCCCCCAAAGCCACAAAGGGGATTGTCAGCCGGTTGCAAGACGCTCTGATCCAGCTTCATTTCGGCGAACGTATTCGCAAAGATAATATCAGCCGAGCTTCCTGTGTCCACTAATATCCTTCCTATCTTCCACCTGGCTATGTTGGCTTCGATGACCAAAGCATCGATGTGAGGGAAGTTGGTGAGCTTGAGGTCTTGCTCCGTGAAAGTGATTGGTATGTGCGACCATCTTGATCTGATCACTGGGCCCTCAACCGGGATGTTGTTGACACTTCTGAAATAGTTCTACCTTTGTCTCTTGTTTTCGAACTGCAATGATGACCCCCCTGAAACGGGCATGATCATTCCCACTGTTGGCAGACTGTTTGCTTGAGTATTCTTGTCCTCTTCTTTTAGGTTCTGGACTCTTTGAGGTTCGACGAAAATGAGATTAACCATTGGTGGCGCCGATGGTGCCTGATTACTCTGAGCGTGGTGAAAAGTCATGGGCTGATAGGTGTAAGTTGGGGTACTTCTGACCGGCAGCTGAGCGAAAGATGCTTGTGACCCGCTCTGGTTATTTTGATGAGTTGTCCAATTGATATTCTGACACGCCGAAGGTGCATTGCTTTCAACCTGTGCTTTCTCTGCTGCCATCGTTTGTAAGACCTTCTTAGTTTCCGATCAAAACTTTGTGCCATGTCCAGCCTCTCCTCCGTGAAATATGCAATAATATTTCCTTTCTTCTTGTGGTTGCCTGCCACGGCCACGGCCTCTGCCTCTGCTGAATCTTCCTCCTCTGTTTGCACCGTTATCTCTTTCACCAGTTTTCCAGCTCGAAAATTCTTCGGTCGAAGGTGATGTTGGTTGAATGAAATTCTGATTATCTGCGCTGTGAGCTTCGACTTGATAAATGGTTTGTTGATTTTGTCTAAACCACTTCCTCTGGTCACCTCCTTGCTGATCCCAACGGTTGCCCTGGGAATTGCTCTGAGCTTGTCTTGCTCTTTTGGCTTCTTCCGACCTTCTCCTGAAGTCTTTGTCAGCTCTGCACCATTTCTCGAAGGCGGTGTACAAGTCGCTCATTGAAGTTGGAGGCTCCCTGGCGAAGAAGTTCGCACAAGGTCCTATCTTGAGGCCCTTAATGCAAGCTTCAATTGCCACCTCGTCTGGTACCTTTGGTGCCTGAGCTCTGAGTTGGATGAAACGTTGGTAATACGACTGGAGGGGTTCTTTCTCACCCTGGATGTAGCTGAACAAGTTGCTACTATTGAGCGAATCCCTTTTTATCCCCTTGAAGTTTTCCAAGAATTTGCCTCTCAGGTCTTGCCAAGACTGGATGGACAAGGGTTTCAACAGAGAATACCAATTTAAAGCGATGCCTTCGCATGCTATGACGAAGGACTTAGCTAAGACCGTGTCATCGCCGCCTTGCGAAGCTATGGCTGCTTCATTAGCCATGAGAAATTGTCTGGCATCGTCGGTGCCATTGAACTTTGGTATTGGGTGCCCCCTATGTGTCGGAGGCCATGCCGCTAACTGCAGGCGAGGCGCAAGTGGATCGGCGGTGTCTATTGGTCTGGAGATTATGGTGTTTCTGAATGGGTTTGAAGTATCCAATGCTGTCGGGGTTCCGAACAAAGGTTGTTCTTGAGTGTCGAGACTGTACTCGGTCGAGTCTAATTCTGATTGCTTCTTTGCCATTGCTTGTAGCTCTGCCTGTAGCTTTGCCAACCTGGTCTTCGCTGTTGTGAGCTCTTGCTTTACAGTTGCTGCACGTTGTGCTGCTGTTGCTTCTGCCAACATTTTTGCCTTCTCCTTCTCCAACCGCACCAGCTCTTGCCTTGCTAATTCCAACTCTTGTGCTTCGTTTCTTTCTGGGCTTGAGGTGCTTGTGTGTGGAATAGAAATGGCGGCTTTCAGCTTCTTGACTTTCGCTGCTACTATCTGAGCTCTCCTTCTGCTCTTCGAAACTTTCGACTTACTTGCAAGTGGACTAGAATCCAAAGTCGTAGGCTGCTCAGGCCCAAGTGAAGGCAGTTCTGGGTCGAGGGCTTCCGTGCCTGATCCTCCCTTGTCCGAACCCGTTTTGCCCCCCGGAGCCATGTGAGTTTATCTTCGAGCACGCACAAACGGTGGGCGCCAACTGTTGGTCTAGAGTTCACAAGAGATCTCAAAACCAGCAGTACCAAAGATGAAAAATGATTCCTAGTACACTTTTCAGAATTGCAAAAGTCGTCCCCCTAAAAAGGGGCGCTAGGACCTCCTTTTATAGGGGGTTACAAGCATATCAAAATACACATTTGCCCTTTCATCCGGGCCTACCCTCATATTAATACAAGATTTGACCCTTATACTAGCTCCAAGGACAGAGAGGTACTTACACATCATGACGTAAACAATTTGACTTTTGCCTCTGTATTACAAGTCAAGACCTACTTTACATGCCTTTTTGATACAGCGCTCGAATTGCCTGATTCAATCTATTGTGACAATATTCGAAGGCGTTGAATGGATTAAGCGGCTCCCGGCGAACTCCTCCGGACCTTCGCCCGCCGAAAGTCCTCCTCCGAGAGACGAAACGCCGGACCGCTCGGTCGTTGTCCTCCGAAAGGCTCCACCTTCGCTACACTCTAGAATCCCATGTCTTGCTAGTTCTCCAAGTCGAAGGTCGCTTCGGGTACATCTTCTCATTTTGAATCTCATGGTCACCTTCGATCGCCATTTTGTGAACGTCGTCTCGTAAAACCATCGTTCTTGTTTATGCCATGGCCTTGCTAGAGGTGAGACCTTTCTAGAGTTTAACCTTATCGTGACAATCGTCGGAGCTAAGGCCTTTATGAAATTCGACCCCCAACATATACGACGTAAAGTTATTTTGCCTCTCTATCCAAAGTACTGCTCTAGTCACGTGGTTGTGTTGTTATTATATTTTTCATCTATTTAGATACATCGTCTCAGCCATTCTTGTACGTACCTTTGTTATATATTAGGTACACCTCCACATTCTTATTTGTACCTTGTTATATATTGGGTACACATTTATCACATGTTTCGGTAAATAGTCTTAGCCATTGTAATAATATTTGATATAGTATATGTTGATAATATGCTGATATTCACTACAAGATGTACTAATTTTTTAATATAATATAATTAATAAGAGCCACACAATTTGTTAAAAAAATAGCATCCACCACATGGTATATACTCGGAACGAGACTGTTACTGTTACTGGTACATGCTCGAGTTTGGGTACCTGTACCTACTTATAGGAAATAAATCCACTAAAAAATTTGTTCTAAGTATCATGTATCCACTAGAAACATGTTCCATTAAAATTTAATATGAGAACCAAATTTTATAGAGAGAATGTTTTATTTTGAAAGCTTAAAAGAGATGAAATCTAGAACGACACAAGTGTTTTGATCCTTGCCAACCTCTCTCTGGACTCATTTTCGTTCTCTAGATCATTCTCCAAATAACGAAAACTACAAAAATCGAAGGGGCTTAAGCACTCAAACACAAGAATAAAAAAATTCTAAACCAGCATATTGGAGTTCTAATTAGTTTAGGCAAACTACACGAGTCATTGGATTCTGATAATTGAATATATGTAACAAGCTAACAGCAGTAAAAAGAATCATCAGGTTTTAAAATGGCAGAATAAACAAGTCAGACACCTTGCTTACTAGTTTATACATCCTACATAGACACCACATGGTTAAAATATTGAACTGGTGAGATAAATAATAGTAGCTGATTCAGTGATTCTAAGAAGACACGGATAGTATGCGCAATGAGATGATGGTGTATGCGGAATGAGATGATGCCGTAGAGAAGTAATAATGATATATCATATCATCTTCTTTTTGTCAAGATCATCTCAAGAACAATAACAACATGTGGCCGAGAGATCAGCAAAACTTTTTTACTTATCTGAGCATGCATAAAACTGAAAAATGATACAGTTGACATTGAGAAAAAAAGGATATTCAGAATTTCAGATGTTTGAGCTGAAACAAAAATACATACTACATATTAATGTCTGAAAAAATGAGATGAATAAAATCCGAGATATACTATATTGCTGCTGACCATCCACGGTCATATACAGAGCACCCACCCGATGACAATATTTCAGAAATCTTCATTGCATAGCTGCACTGCAGGATCTACCATCTAAGGCCTTGTTTAGATCCCAAATTCCACCCTCAAAGTTCAATATATATAGAAAAAGATTTCCATCACATCAAAATATCGGCACATGCATGGAGTACTAAACGTAGATGAAATCAAAAACTAATTGCATATTGCACTCTACGAGACGAATATTTTGAGCCTAATTAATCAATTTTGCATAATTTTTCACAAATAAAACAAAGTGCTACAGTGGCGCATGCACTCCAAGGTGCCAAATTTGGGGTCTAAATTTTGCATCTAAACAAGTAATAAATCTTCGATCTGCATGTTCCATGTCATGGTGAAGCTCTTTCCCGACGGCAACGCCAATCCACCGATCTCCACCGTGACGCTCTTCTTGCTATCCTCGAACTCGGCACCTTCTTGCTCTTGCACCTTCGCGCCGCCACACGCCGCAAAGTACGGGCTCGACGTTGCGATGGCGGTGGCATTGTCCGCGCCGTCCACCTGGATGACGAGGTCCTTGCCGGTGCCCTCCAGTCCCAACACCGACAGCTTCTCGATATGACCAGGCCCTTGTGCAGGCTGAAGCTCCCCATCTGCACCTCCGACCTCACCGTCATGACCTTTCCGTGCACGCTGGCGCGTATGTCGCCTGCCCCTCTGCGAGCACCATCTCGGGCCGTTCGTCGTCGTCTACATACAAGGCGCCATCCGCGTCCGCCTGCGCCGTCGCCTGCGCGTTGATGTCGATGTCGCTGTCACCGTTGCTACCGTCGATATCGCCATGGCCGTCACAGTCGTCGTCGCCGCTGTCAATGTTGCCGTCGTCGCCGCCGCCGCCGCTGCCGCCAGCGTTGATGTCGCCGTAGCCGCCGCCACCGTCGATGTCACCGTCGCCACATCGCCGTCGCCGCTACCACCGCTGTCGATGCCACCATTGCCGTTGACGTCTTCCTCACCGGCAGCACCGGCAGCCACGGTCTTCGAGATCCACGCCGCCCTCCGCTTGTTGTGCTGTAAGTCACGCACTGAGCAGCTCGGATGTGGTGGCAGGGGCCCGCGAAGGCGCCCTCCCTGGCGGCCATCTCCATCTCCACAGCGTGTCTCGTCGGTGCTGCTTGATTTGTTCTCCCGACTGAGGACAGAGATGATGGGCATTCAACTGATTTTGAATGGTGCCGCATGTGAACCGGTACAGATTCTAACGTTTATAATACTTGATGTATATGAATATATATTACAAAATGCAGTAGTACATGATGTGATATAATATATGTGTCATATACCAGATCGGATCTCGAATTGAACCGTAGTATAGAAACGAAGGTTTAGGATAATATCTGTCCTAATACTACAGTACTATAAATCTTCATTTGAAGTTCAACCTATAATAGAGCAAAAGAAAGCTATAATTTAGATTTTAGAACAGAGGGGTACTCTGCATGTACGATCTCACGAGCACGCCAGCTAGCTTGTCAATATACAGCATCCCAGTGCGTCAGGCTCATAACTTTATGCACTGCCCAGTTCAAATATGCAATTATGCATTTCAGTGGAATTATAAAGCACACTCAATCACCATGTTCCCAAAATAAAACATGTGCTTGAAAACGGTTTATCTGGATTCTAGACTCAGGAATTGCAAGATGGGTTAAGAAACTGGAGAAGCAATATTTGTTGACAAAGTTTGGCCAAGACTATTTTAGACATGATAATCTGGTGTTGGAGAGATCACAAAACACCAAAACTTCAGACCTTTCACCTGCTCGCACAGTGTCCAAAGAAAATGGTAAAGAAGTTGGATGTACCTTTCTTCGGACCTTTCACCTGCTCACACAGTGTCGAAAATCATCTCCATTCCAAAATACAGGTTGTTTGACTTTTTTTACTATAAGTTTGGCCGCTCGTCTTATTCAAATTTTTATACAAATTATCATATTTTTTATGATGGCTTGCTTTATTAATATAGAATCTTTAAAAATGTCTTAAATTCGACTATATTTTTTAAATTTTTTTAAAATAACACGAGCGGTCAAACTTATGGTAAAATATGTCAAACGACCTGCATTTTTGAACGGATGGAGTACTATATACAATAATTGTACCTCTATCAGCTGTGGACCAGAGATAGGACCGGATTCACTTTTGTGTAGAATCTTTTTGTTTCCTGGCTCCTTGTGTTGTACACTTGTATATTGTACCATCCTAAAAGGCCAATCAAGATTTGTTAGGCATTCATGGTTGGGCATTTTGTACAAATGCAACTTCAGGTTTTTCAACCAGGGATTTGTACTAATATTACTTAACGGAGGGTAATATTTTTTTCTCGAATACGTAGGAGAGCTGCGCGCATCATTATATTAAGAATAGAAATAAAGTTTGGACGAGTCGGTTATTAGAGACCTTAAAGAGTGGAATATCTCTAAGGATTTAGCTATGGATAGGAGCGCTTGGAGACTAGCAATTAATGTGCCTGAGCAGTGATCTTTGCTTTCTTTTCTGCTTTCCTCTAACTCTTTTTCTGTTTTTTTTTTTACCTTTTGGGTTTCACCTCTAGCCTACCCCAACTAGCTTGGGACAAAAGGCTATGTTGTTGTTGTTGTAAAAACTGTTGCAGCCTCAAAAAGGAGGGGTAAATATCGACCACTACGTACCATTCTCCTTAATGAGACCCACCCCTACAAAGTGCTCCACCAAAGAGGCAGATGGCCCTGCTCCATTGATCTTCCCATTATCATGCTTCCACACAGTTCCCCAAGCAGGCATCACATTAGAATCATAGGCACAACAAGGTAAGGCTAACAGGAGATGAACGGATAGCAATCTGGCGAGTTCAAAGCTGCTCTTTAGCAGCTTGTACCTATCACCTTACCAGCATGGACAGGCTAGGAGCACCTAGCTGGTTCGTCGAGGGCGCAATTGGCGAGACCGCGCCATCGAGGCTCCTCGCTACCTTGCCGTCACTGCCTGACTCGAACTTCTCTTCGTCGTCGCTATCGCTGATCCAGCCCTGTGAGACACGAAATCAGCGCCACGCGCGCTTCAGCTAACAACTGAACCAAACAAAAAACAACGCGAATATCCCAACCGAAATGTAAAAACACAGATATAATTTTGATCCGGCACAAACAAAAAGATCTGCAATTCTGAGTGCCAAGAAACAAATGCAGATACCATCGCGCCGCGATACCTTGCAAAATCAGTAAATCACAAATACAAGTCTGTCTGAAGACCGATTGGAATCCAAAGACCATGACGAAGGAGATAATCTATAGTTGTCCCCGTGCACTTTGACACATGTGTTGGCCAAAAACCTCAGGGATCACACTGAGATCTCCACTAGATTTGATGCATCGAGGAGGAAAGAGCTGGCATATGCGGTACCTCCAGCCGCTGGAGCTGGAGCTGGAGCGCCGCCGTGTTGGATGACGCTACCGGTCGCATGGAACGGCGAGTCAAGCTCAAAGTCGGCGATGAACGTCGCCAATTTCGTGGCGAGGCACGGACGACTGCCAGGACGACGCAGTGCAGTGGAGGTAGGCCCAGGTCGCAATCGGCCGCCGGCGACGTCGCCGGCCGCGCCACAAGTTAAAGCTCCAACGACCTGATCGCGGTATTCTACGTTGGGAACTGAGACATTGACATCGCGGCCGAGCCGGCAGCTTCGTCCTTCGACCTGATCGTAGCAGCTTGCTTCGCCGGGCGGCTCTGATCTGATGGTGGACATGGGCGGCGGAGGTGTCGTCGGGCTGGTCGCCGCCGCCCTCGCCGCGGTGGCGTTCACGTGGCTGTGGGTGGCGGCGGCGCGCCTGCTGTGGGCGCCGTACGCCGCCGCGCGGGAGTTCGCCCGGCAGGGCGTCCGCGGGCCTCCGTACCGGCCCATCGTCTGCAACGCCGACGAGGTCAGGGCGATGCGCGCGGCCACGATCGGCGTCGCGCTCGACCGGAGCTGCCACGACATCGTCCCGCGCGTCATGCCGCA
This sequence comes from Echinochloa crus-galli, assembly GCA_900205405.1. Taxonomy (NCBI): domain Eukaryota; kingdom Viridiplantae; phylum Streptophyta; class Magnoliopsida; order Poales; family Poaceae; genus Echinochloa; species Echinochloa crus-galli. The sequence goes on from OAMR01000690.1 coordinate 508,438, forward strand.
CTACCGCGCCTGGGCCTCGCTCTACGGTATCCATCCACCCACCCATGTGGAAAATTCATGCGAAACCTCTGAATTTCGTTTGAATAATCGTGCCTGAATTCTGAATTTCTGCGGCACGGTTTGGATGATATTCGAGATAGAGTCGGAGTGGCACCAATTGAGGAGAAATTGACGCAGCATCGGTTGAGATGGTTCGGACATGTCCAACGGAGGCCTCCTGAGGCGCCGGTGCGTAGTGGGGTTCTACAGCGGGCCAATAATGTTAAGAGAGGTAGAGGGCGACCCAAACTAACTTGGGACGAGTCGGTTATTAGAGACCTTAAAGAGTGGAATATCTCTAAGGATTTAGCTATGGATAGGAGCGCTTGGAGACTAGCAATTAATGTGCCTGATCCGTGATCTTTGCTTTCTTTTCTGCTTTCCTCTAACTCTTTTTCTGTTTTTTTTTTGACCTTTTGGGTTTCACCTCTAGCCTACCCCAACTAGCTTGGGACAAAAGGCTATGTTGTTGTTTGTTGTATACAAGGTAACCAACACAAGCGAACGTCCAACAACGAGCCTATCGGCCCTAGCTAACCGAGGGTAATATCTTAATCATCTGTAAATACGATAGCAACACCACTAAGCGCCATCATCGTCATTTACAGGGCACTGTTGCTACCATCGTGATTCATAAGTGTACACCGCATGCCTATTATCTAAATGAAACTTAATTAACTGTTCGTACCCGGCCACACACGTGCTTCACGTACGGACGTGTTCGTAGCACGTGCTGCACACGCCACAAGGGACCATGCATGCATGTGGTTGGTGGCCTTCCACTCTTCCGGCAACAACGTGTACACCATCATTTCTACAAGGAAATTATTAAGCCCCAGTGATGGGTCCACGAGCTTAATCATTCAATCAAACCCACACGTTCATCATTTCACATCACGGATGGAATTGGCGTCAAAGCACTTACACATATCAGGAGCTTAGAGGGTTCCCATTTACATTTCCGTGCTTTATTCAAGTAAAGGAATCCATAAGTTTACCATGATTTGACTCTATAGAACTCATGTCGCGGGGAGAGAGATGAGTAATAGACGTCCCTCAACGCGATGAGGAGAAATCACTACCTCGCTAGCTTAGCATAAACAAGTTCATCAACGAGCTGAGGAGCATCCATTGACGAAGAGGGGAACAACTGATTTTGCAAGAGGGGTGAGAGCAACAGGGGAGAAGTCAAGCAATCTTGTATTTGCACCGTAAGAGAGAACTCGGGGGCAGTTGGTCTGGGTTTTTTCTTCACCGTAAAGGTGGGTCTAACTTATCTTTACTATTATGACATGAGCATTAAAAAATGCCTACTTTTTGATGTCGTCTAATAGGCGGTCTCATGAATTGACATCCAATCATGAGACAAGTTAACAAATAACCCGCACAATAGGTTTTCATTCTGGTTATCTAATAAAAATGTCATATCCCTTAAATTTATGGTAAAAAGAAATGTTTTGAGTTGTATAGCAAAAACAACTTATACAAGGATGGAGTGGTCTAATACTCCTAAATTTTTGCTCTTGAGATGATTGTTTCGTGAAACTACTACTTTTTTCTCTCACCTCCCCCTCGATCTCCTCCACATCTTAAAAAACTTATGTGGTACTACATGAGATGACATTTGAGATAATTAACAAGTAGCAATGAACTTGCCCTAATGTTGTCCGGACTTTAAGCAATGGTCTTGCCCTTATGGGGATCGTCCTATTTCCCTATCAACTCATAGGAGTGCCCTATTGTGAATAAAAATACCCCCGTGGGTCATGTGGGGTAATCCTGGGTCAATGACATGTGGGTTAGGGTGTCAAATCCTGAAAGGTGCACGAATTGAGACCTAAATACTGAAATTTCTCTGGGTCGCCCCAACCTCCCACCACTATCCCGATTTAATATTTTTATATATGTGAAAATAAGGATCTAATACAATTAAAAGAATTCTTCCTAAAATTTTCTTAGCCACCCTCACAAACGACTCACATGTCGGGTCCGTCCGAATGGGGGGGGCCAAAACGAGCACACTACTGGTAACCGGAATTTCCCTATGGGTGCAAATATCGACAGGGAAATACGAAATACCGACAAGGAAATATACAAACAATTTCCCTGACGGTGTACCGATAGGGAATAAGACAGGGAAAAGAAAATTTGCTTGACGGTAACTCCATTTCCCTGTCGGTTCTATATTTCCCTGACGGTTTTGCACCCACAGGGAAAATGTTCTCCGTCCGATTTAATGTTTTTTTCCCTGACTTCTATTCACCGACAGGGAGACTAATTTCCCTGTCGATTATGAACAGCAGAAAAAATTCATTTTTTATTATTTCTTTTTACCGTCAGGGAAATGTATTAACCCGGTGTCATTCCAATTGGAAATTTTATTTTGAAGCAAAGCTCAAATTAAATCTGAATCATAACCAAAATAATCTCAGATTAAATCTGAAGCATTTATTAAATCTGAATATCATATTCAATGACATAGTTGCTCATACAAATAGATCAATTACAGTTGATTAGAATTTGACCATTACATAGATCATAAATATGTCCAAATGTTTGGCATCAATAGAATTCACATGCATTTCCATATGCACCAGGTCTACTTCTAGCTAAAAGAATCTAATACCATGCTAAATTTGCAATTGACTAGCCTCATCGCGTAGATTGGTTTCCGCTGTGATCTTGAACAAGTGCTGCAAGTGTAGGAAACAAGCAAATTATTATAACAAATTCATTTCCAAAGCACTAGCAAGAGTACAAGTGGTCTAGATTAGCATGAGAAGAACAAAGGTTAGATTAGCTACTATCTGAAATATGTTTGAGGAAGATGGTATTATCTGAAAAAACAACAGGAAAGTCCTATGGCCACACACATGTTACTCTGTTATTGCTCATCTTCTCCTAGCCAAAGATATCTGAGTGCACCACCTAAAACTCAAAGGATGAGAGTATGTCAATAAAAAAAATAGGAAAAAGTCTACTTCACCCCCCAACCTATGATGGGTGGAACACATCACCCCCCAACCTATGAAAATGGATTTTGTACCCCCTGAACTTTCTAAAACCGGACAAATCACCCCCTGGAGCAGTTTTGAAAAATCATAATAAATCACAGAAAAATCATAAAATGGAAAATAAAATTGTGTTGGACTCCAAATGAGTAGATTTACGCAGTGAACATATAATATGGTATGCTTTAGTACATTTTTTTACAGCTATGAAGAAAAGCATAGATCTAAAGTTACAGGAAAAAATGCACTAAACCATTCTGTATTATATGTTCACTGCATAGAACTACTAATTTGGAGTCAAACACAATTTGATTTTCTATTTTACGATTTTTCTGTGATTTATTATGATTTTTCAAATCTACTCCAGGGGGTGATTTGTCCGGTTTTAGAAAGTTCAGGGGGTAAAAAATCCATTTTCATAGGTTGGGGGGTGATGTGTTCCACCCGTCATAGGTTGGGGGGTGAAATAGACTTTTTCCAAAAAAAATATGTTCATTCCTAAATGCATATACTGAATAGGGTGCAAAAAAGAAATAACAGATTGCCCGAGCCATGGGCATACAGTGATGACAATCATCAGAAATAAATTGAACCATTAGGTTTTCTATTAAAGACAAGAGACATATCATAATATGGTGCATAGTAAAATATTGAATCACATCATTACCAAAAAAAAGAATATGTGCAGGAAGAAGAGGTTCACTTTGAGTCACAAGGGCAATCACCAATCCTGAAATATTCTTGACAAAGTGCACTGCAGCTTCTCCTTGGGCTCCTCCAGTCCTTGCTCAGCCCAAGCAGCGAAAGCAACAGATGTGACTTTCAATAACCAGTTAGTGTGCACGAAAGCAACAAATGTGACTAAATTCAAAAATGGATCAGAGGTGCAACATCAAGGTGATAGTTTCATGACAATCACAGAGGCAAATTCAAGAATTGAATTGAATTTTGAATAGTTAGTACTCACAGTTTCACAGACGCAAGTTTACATGGCATCTACCAAGAATTTCAAATCATCATGGGATTTACCATCAATTGATTTATGCTAATTAAATTGCAAATCGCAGAAGAGCATTGCATCCAGAATGTATGACTCTTACTTTTTCTACTTGCCACACACTGAAGAAATTCCCCTCCTCGGTGTCCATGCAACCCATTTTGTAGTGTTGCTTTTTCTGCTATACCAAGTAACAGATATATCATAACAATGCGAAAGGATTAAAGCATTCACATCTGATCAGAACCAGTATAGGGTTCTAACTTCGAACCCAATTTCCTTACTACTAAACTAAATTGATCTAAGTTGTTGACTAGAGCAGGAGACACAGATGCAGAGCACATGATAAATGACAGAACAGAGTGGGGAGGAAAATAGATCCCGTAAACAACATGCTTGCTTCTTCCCTGTTTATCTACCTCACCCAAACATGCACAAAGGACTGCACAGACCTGAATGTAGGTACAGATCGACGGAGTTGGGGTCAGGTACAGCAGCAACTACAGCAGCGGAGAGGGACCTTGGTTGCAGATCGATGATGATGGAGACCGGATCTCGTCTACTGCGGTGCAACGCGCTGAGGAACTAGAGCTGCTGCCCCCGGGCCGCTGCCACCGAATCGCGACTTGGTGCTCACCTCCGGCCGTGGCGCAGCTCACGGAACACCACCTAGGACCGCAACCTGCTGCTGGCGCATCCTCCGACTTGTTCACCGAAACGCCGCCGCCGCTCTTCGCTATTTTCTGGGTCGGCGGCAGCATGGTGGAGGGACGGGTCGGCGCAGGCATGGGGGTGGGTCGGCGCCTCGGCGGCGAAGGGGGCGGATCGACGGCGGCATTGGGGAGGGATGGGTCAGCGGCAGAGGGGGTGGGGGAGAGGGAGGGAGCGCTCTAGCGGGCGGCGAGCTTCTACGGATGGGAGGAGGCGGCTGGGGAGACAGGGAGGGAAGTGGATAAGGTTAGTGTTTTAACCCGTGCGGGTGCGCCGTGAACCGTTGGATCAAGATCGAACGTGTCTCAACACCCCAAACTAAGCAGGCCAGCGAAGAGTTTGGGCTCTTTTCACGTGGTGGGCCGAGGTGTGGCTATCTTGGCACATATTGTTTAATGTTTTTTCCTTTTCTTTTTCAGTGAAATTTATAAACAATGGTATGTTTGATTTACCTCAATTTGATTTTATTGATTTTTTGTTGATTCTTGTAGGATGTACTTTGGCCCAGCAATATTTCATCATATTTTGAAAAAGTTAAAGTATTATTAACTTTTAGAAACTATAAAGCGACAGAGAAAACAAGAATGCAAGGCATACAAACATTTGAATTTTTCCTTTTAAAATTTGAATGTGGAATGTAGGTATATGAATGTAGTTGCATATATGTTTGTTTACAATTTGAAGATCATTTTTACAACACTTAAAAGTCAAACATGAGTTAACTCCAATAAATAGGCTATTGATCACCTAAATTTTGTTAGAGAGGGAGAGAGAGGAGAGTTAACTATAATCTTACATATAGATTTGGCGCAGGGTAATTCAGTTTCCATGTCGTGTTGTTTAATATTTTTGGTGTGTTTTAGCTAAGTCACAGGATGAGTATCCAAGAAATGTTGTTTAATTTTTTCGGTGTGTTCAGAGGGCTGTTGTTTAATTCCTGTGCTTTTTGTTGACAATTTCCCTGTGCGTTTTGCGAATTTCCCTGTGAGTTTTAACTTACCCACTGGGAAATTAGTGCATTTCCCTGTGGGTTTGGATGTTTCCCTGTGTGTCTTTTGAATACCGACAGAAAAATACGAATTTCCCTGTGTGTTTGGTAATATCCCTCTGTGTATTTCGAAAACCGACAAGAAAATTGGAATTTCTCTGTGTGTTTACAAAAAAACCCACAGGAAAATAAAGCACACACCTGAAAATTCCGGTTTCCAGTAGTGGCACTTTTGAAAGGGTTGCCACAACGGATCGATATATCTATCTTTATATCTATATATCTATATCTATATATATACTATAAAGATTCAAAACTTTTAACAGCCGACGGGCCCACCAGCCATTGAAACATTATCCCTTCTACGCCCCCCACCTATCAAGCTATTTTTTTCGTCAAACTATGCTTGACGAAACAGTCCAAACCCAGTACTACTTTTATCATCAAAATATACAGGAATCAAATGGTGACATGTCATATGAAATATGAATCCAGGACACCTCATCGTCAAAACAGTAGCGCCGTGATTGCCGGTGTAATGAAGATAGTACGCGTGTGTCGCGCGGGTATATTTGCTAGTAATATATAAAAAAATAAAAGGAACTCATTGCCATCCATAAATAATATCACATTTTTTGTTTATAAAAGGGACAACACGTACGGCTCTCCTCGTCATGATGTGACCATGGGATTTCTCGTTCATCATCCACGTGATCCACACCGTCAATGATTAGAAAATAATGGAATAAATCCTGCTGCATACGTAGCTACAAATCATGCATGGACCGTTAGCCTAATTCAATGCACGACGGTGATCACAGAGCTACAGGCTGGTTCATGCCAAAATTGATTATAGGGATGTGCTGATTGCGCGAACGACGAAGCAGGATTAGAACACGATAACCAATATATAGTACTAATAATAATGTCACATAGGTATGCCGCAGAGAGATGCTCTCTCAAACCTTCGTCAACTAGCAAGGTGACCCGCGTAGAACAACTTGGTGGGTTTTTACATGCTAATACATTTATCTGAATGGTTTTTTAATTGACATTGTTTTTATATGGTGCAAACTCTTTCTTATCACCAGGATATTTGCAATGGAAATAAATCCACGATAAAATAAAGTACATTATGTACAACATAGTTTTTAGTATTTAATCAAGTACTATAACTTTGTATTATCTTATAATATAAATTTACATCACAAATTTTAACGTAAGGTGATAAATTATTTATTATGTTTTATACCGGTGCAGCGCTTCCTTATAGCAGCGTACAAATATTCACAACTACTATACTTACCCCTACTTCTACCGCTCTTTTTTTTCCCAAGTTTATGGTCCTTTTCTTTTGGTTCCCTGCTTCTCCACACAATGGTGAAATTGAGGCGAATAATAGTGGACGATGAAATGTTCTCTTCTCCTCACAACAGAAACAATCTTAACTCCAAATTTGAATACAAATTTTATATAATTTTGATTGATGCTCAATATTCTTCTAAAATTCACTTTGGTATGTATGTGTCTCCCCAGCATTCACTATTATTCTTTTTGAAACGCAGAACGAATTTGCCACCCACTTATGGATGAGCAGAAATAATGTTGTTGCCGTTGACTGCTCTTCGATGGGCAAGAATTATTAATTGTGGGACATTTTTCTTTATGACATAGCAAAATCAGCAGCTATTCGCTTCACCGCAGGCACAACGCTCCTCTCTTGCATCTCTATCCTCTCTCAGCCATCTTTCTTGAATCCAAAATATGCACAACGACATGATTGTTAGAGCCGATGCATTGACAACGAAAATAATTCTTAGTTTTTGCACCTTCTTTGATAACGTGGTGCTGCTGCAAATTTGATTATTTGATGGCACACCAATGTTGATGCTATGCTATTTATTTTTTTGTTTTTATAAGAGGAAAGGGTGCAAAATTAGAAAACCCAACTCTCGTGTAAACACAGACATTTATGTTATGGTTATATGATTTGGTTGTTATTGGTTTTAAATACTGACTCTTTAATAATATAGACTGTTAGATCATCATAAAATCCAATGACCTTATATGTTTTTTCCTTTTTTGTTAAGTAATTTATAAACCTCTAGACGAATATAGTTAGCTTATTTTATATAAATTTTGACAATGACACTAAGATAATAGATATAAAAATTATAGAATTAAAGGTTGGACAAATACTCTGTAAGATGTAAAATTTCACCTTTTCATATGTAAATTAATTGGATAATTAGAGACCACGACCACATAGAGCACGTTGAATACATTCCGTTTGACTATTCACACGAGTTGTTGGAGTTCAAATAATGGAGTTACATTATTTATCCCTCTGGTGCGCCCCCTCCCCTGCTCTCTCTCTCTCCTCCACGCCACCCTCCCTGTCCCTCTCCTATGTGCCTCCCCCTCCGCCGGCTCCCAGCTGCGCCGCCCCTGCTCCACGCGGATCTTGGTCGGGGCTGGCGGCGTGTGGCCGAGCGATGGTGGCTTCGATGGACAGCGTTGGCGACAGAGCGGCCGACGGTGGGTGGCGGCGAGGCAGACAACATAGCGTGCGGTTCCCCGATGGTGCATGAATCGTCGCGATGGTGGGGCGACCAACGGTGAGGGCGTCGGGGCGGGAGGCCGCACAGCTCAACTTCGTGAAGCGCTGCGGCGGCTTCCTGCGGCGGCCGCGGGCTGCTCCCGCACCTCCTCGTCCGCATCATTCGGTTGCTTGGGCAGGGCGGTGGCAGCGGAACGGTGCATGGGCGGGGCGGGACGAAGATCTTGCGGCGGCGGAGGAGCAGGGTCTCGGGACTGACGTCGGTGCGGTGGAGGAGCAGGTGGCTCGCGGCCAACCCCTGAGGCCGGGCGTCTCGTTGGTGAAGCAGGCGTGACGCAACCTCTTCACTGCGGAGGAGCACAGGGGGTGGGGCGGTTGAAGCTGCGGCGGTAAAAGGGCGGGGAGTGTTGCGGCGCAGTAGATAGTGTTTCTTGTTCCTCACGCTGGGAATAGAGGAATTCAGATGGATCGCTATTTTACCGTGCCTTTTAGAGGAGACTAGTGCAGCGAAAATTACTCTCCACGTGTACTGCAGGAGCAGGTGACGTACCTAGTGCGGATAACCTTATTAATCATATTAGGCCTAGACTTATTGGGTTGATGTGGACTATTAGATCTTCATAAAATCCGACAGATAAACCGAGTAATATAGACCGTTAGATCTTCAGAAAATCCCTCTTTTTTCCTCTGTTTTAACTCCGCACGCGGTTTTGAATATTTGGCTATGATTGGTGGGCCACGTCACCCGTCCAATTTTTCGGGTGACGTCGAATGTCCCTGCGCTAGCCTGACCCTTATTACTATAATCATATCATATCATATCATATCATATAACGCTAGGCAGCTCTTAACCTAACAGGCTAACACTATCTCTTTCCTTGGATACATATAACCATATATATAGTTAGTTTTCCATTGATAACATATATAGTGCTTAGACATAAATATCTGATTATTTTCTTCTTGGCAGCTAGAATTTATCCTATTAAATCGGCACTATATATGATACATCAGGATCGATCTTGTACACAGATAGATCCAGCTAGCATGGTAAAAAGTAAACATGGCAATTTTCCAGTAACCCCACCACGCATGATTTTTTGTCTATGATATGCAATGTCAGTTACAGTGGACACTGTACCTGATTGCTGCCATAGCAGACTGTTTATATATGTAGCTGGCAAACTTAAACAGTGACCTAAACTCTAGCTGGCTAACCCGTGCCATGGTTAGCTTCTGTTCTCATTATGATGAGTCATCACTTTCAAGTTAATGCAGCTGTACATGATAGATTATTCTAAGATATGAGGACAAGTTGATCGATTAACCTGTCGATGCGCATCCTCATCAGTACATTATTTAGCTATGATCAAATTCATATAGCCTCATACTACCTCTATCACTATGTATACGAAAAAAAAAAGGTTGAGCTGGAATTAAAGGTTACATGCATGATTTTTTTCTGTTACAAGCTAGTGTGCAACATGCGGAGCACATGGCAATATAATAGTCTAGATTCTAGAACCATTGATTGACCATGTATCTCTTTTTCCATCACTAGCCAGCATCAGACTGGTAGGTGGGCCATGCTGCAAGCTCAGCCGGCCAATCCTTATCATTCTCACCATACAAACTTTTCTGACCATCTCACTCTATATATTGCTGGCCAGCAGAGCCTGCAGACCCAAAGCACAAGATCTAGCTAAGAAACACATTTTATAGTAGTGATCTCTGCTAATTATTGCTGGATTCTCTCTCGGCTTCCCGATCTCACAGCAGCCGGCCAGTTTATCAGTTCACTGACTCCAACGTGATACGTATATTGCTCAAATTAGTTAGCCATGGCGAGCAAGGGCACCGACAACGCTGCCAACACGACGACGACGGTGCCGCAGCCGCCGCCGTGCCACGGGAAGCTCGTCACGATCCTGAGCATCGACGGCGGCGGCATCCGCGGCCTCATCCCGGCGACCATCATCGCCTTCCTCGAGGCCAAGCTCCAGGTACCTGATGATGCTGCAGTATTTTGTTATTGTCCCACAGCCATTTTTTTATTGCACATGATAAGTTCGGACAGTATAGTGAAAGACTGGTTGCACATGATTTGGTCTCCGTCGATTGCAGGAGCTGGACGGCCCGGAGGCCCGGATCGCTGACTACTTCGACGTCATCGCCGGCACCAGCACCGGCGCCCTGCTCACGTCGATGCTGGCGGCGCCGGACGAGAACAACCGGCCGCTCTTCGCCGCCAAGGACCTCACCACCTTCTACCTCGAGAACGGCCCCATGATCTTCCCACAGAAAAAGTACAATATATGAGCTGTTTTTATCATTTAAATTTTCGGAACAGATGACTTTAATTAATTTTTAAGCATTTTAAAATTTCTCTATATATAAATCTGTACTGCCGTTGGTAACTAGAGATGTCACTTACAAGAGATTTATTTACACGGCGATTGCACTGGTGGGTGGTGTAGGGCCGGGCTGCTGACGCCGTTGAGGAACCTGCTGGGCGTGTTCCGGGGCCCCAAGTACGACGGCGTGTTCCTGCACGACAAGATCAAGGGCCTGACCCGCGACGTGAAGGTCGCCGACACGGTGACCAACGTCATCGTGCCGGCGTTCGACGTCAAGTACCTGCAGCCGGTGATCTTCACCACATACGAGGCCAAGAACGAGCCCCTCAAGAACGCGCATCTCTCCGACATCTGAATCAGCACGTCGGCGGCGCCGACCTACTTCCCGGCGCACTACTTCACCACCGAGGCCCCCGGCGGCAAATCCAGGGAGTTCCACCTCGTCGACGGCGGTGTCGCGGCCAACAACCCCACCATGGTCGCCATGTCCATGCTCACCAAGGAGGTGCTCCGCCGCAACCCGGACTTCCACCCCGGCAGCCACTCCGATTACACGCACTACCTCATCATCTCCGTTGGCACCGGGTCGGCAAAGCAGGCGGAGAAGTACACCGCGCGACAGTGTGCGAAATGGGGGCTCATTCAGTGGGTCTACCAAGGTGGATTCACTCCAATCATCGACATCTTCTCCCATGCCAGCTCTGATATGGTCGACATCCATGCCGCCGTGCTCTTTGAGGCCCTACACAGTGAGAAGAAGTATCTTCGCATACAGGTATGTTTATATAAGGAATTTTAAAATATTTAGGATCAATTAGAATCATGTCAATCATCCGTTCAGGTAAGGCTGGCGGGAGTATGAACTATTCCTTCGTCTGAAAAATAGATATATGTGTAGGAGATATATATAATAAATGACGACCAACAGATCGATGCACATACAGTAATGAAGCCTGTAACTATTCTTGAGAGTTCCACATGTTAGTCGATCGACACAACAATGATGTGTATACTATACTGTATGTATGTTTGCAGGATGATTCATTGATGGGGGACACGTCGTCGGTTGATGTTGCGACCAAGGAGAACATGGAGTCCCTGATAGGGATTGGCAAGGAGCTGCTCAAGAAACCGGTGGCGAGGGTGAACATTGACACAGGGGTGTATGAGCCGGTTAAGGGTGATTATGAGGGCACAAACGAAGATGCGCTGTGCTGCTTCGCCCACATACTCTCGGAGGAGCGCAAGCTGCGCAAGAGCAACCTCAACTTGAAGTAGCTCTCTCAGTTACGCTGAGTTCTTGCCAAGAAATTAATTAAGCCCAAGGATTAGCAGCGGTCATGTACCTGGAGTTGCAGTGTGTGTGTTGTGTGTGTGTTTGTGGTAGATAATCTGTCTCTATATATTTGTTTTCTAGTTATAAAAACAAGCAAGTATAGGCATGAGCCAATAAGCATGTAAGCAGTGAAAGGGCCTTTAGTCTAGTGGTTTTTGACTCTCCGTGAGAGCGAATTAACTGGGTTTGGAATAATTTCTTTAAAAAAAATTAGGTAGGGGCTTCCCCTCCCGACTTTGGTCAAAAAAAAATAAGCATGTAAGCATAGAGTGGTCTGTATATGGTAACATTTGTGGGCGCATTTTGGATTGCGATTCACCAACTGATTCGTTTGTGTGACAATGTAAAGTCGATGAAATGGGCATGAGCAACACCATAGCTTATCTTACTATTACTAATTGGAGGCTCCTTTTGTAGGCTCCACGTTAATCCCTACGAGACGCGCTAGGAAAAAAGATAAATATTAAAAATTTTCATAAAAATCAGAAACATCAGACCATCCGTTGAGTATATTGTAATAATCATAGCCGTTAGATCTGCTCTGCTTCTAAAAAAATTACTCACCTATGCCATTATAAAATATAGTCTAAAATAACCCCCTATATATACATCTAAATTACCCACCCATGCCATCATTTTAATATCCATACACAAAAACTAAGTATCCCACCGATCCATCCAGCAATAAATCTTTTGTATTCCATTTTTTAATTTTTATTATACCAACAATATTTGCCACTAAAAAATCCAAAATCTCAAAAAATCCACCGTCCTGATATCAATAATTCGGCCGCTTTTCGTTCTCTACACGCAACAGCCGAACTCATCTATTCGAGCAACGGAATCCAGGCACACTACCATTATGTATATCTGGTTCCTCTCCCTGACCTTCTGCCTGCCAAGCGATTTTGTAGACATCACTGCGTGAAAAACCAAGATTTATAACGGGCGTAGATGGCCATAGGTAATGGGCAACGCGCCTGTTACCCTTACTCCGTTACTAATAGTCGGTCAAAGGTAACGGACAATTTGCCCGTTACGAACGACCAAAACCTGTAACCCGCAAATCAAAAATTTATATAACGGTAAGGGGCTTTTAACAACTGGAGCAATTAGAAGTGCATGATAGCTACCAACACACATGCACCCTTACATCTGCACTGGGTAGGCACCTAGAAGATATGCCATCCACCCATTATGGTAAGGTAAATAAAGAATGATGTAGCAGTAACGCAGTATTGCAACTCAAAAGTCACAACCAACTTAATAACGGGCGTTACATAACAACCGTTGCTGATACTTTGTGTAGGTAACGGTTCTTAGTCAATGCCCGTTACCTTTGTGTTCAATTGTAACGTTCCATAAATGTCCCCGTTACCTTTTGTACACAAGTACACATCAAGTTTGTATCTTATCGTACACATGCAACAAGTTTCAAGTTGGATGAATCTTATCCCCTACTGGGATAGGCAGACTAATCATGTAAACTACAAGTTTAAGAATGAGAGGAAAGACCATAAACATCATCAAGTTTCATTCAGGTCTACAAGTTTCTAGTAGTACCACCTGCTGGAACATGATCACCTTCTATACCTTGATCACCTACTGGTTGTGGATTATCATTATGGAATTCGCCCTCTGGGTCGATGATCTCGTTAAGAATGAAATCGCAAAACATCTCCTGGACCTCCCTTAGTCTTTTAAAATGAATCTGTGCTTTGGTAACCTTGAAATCCTGCATAATACAATTTTTAGGAGAATGCAGGGTAAAAATCGATCAGTTTCTAAAAACAAATGGAGAAGGCTGAGCAGTATACTTACAGAAGCCCTTTTCAATTGGGTCATTTCAGTGATTACATCCAAAATATACACCGTAACATAGAATCCACAGATGAGGGACCCCGATGGCTGTTGAGGGCACTGAATGAATGTACCAAAATGACACAAGTTATGACCGGTACCAAATATGTATGAAGTGAACAAGAAAAAAACAAACTTGATATTCCATCTGTTTCATGTGGTCTGCATAGGCCCTGCATGATCAGCAATATCGATTAAAAACATTATGAGATTGATTTTTTCTGAACAAAACCTACAATATATACTCTTACCAGTTGACAAGAGCTAGGACATCGCTGAACGTCCGCTTTGGAAAAATTTTCGCAGAATCTAAAATCCAAACCCAACCCCACTTCATAGAAATGATCACCAGTACCCAGTGGCCACCGGTGTTGTAGGGAGCCACCACAAAGTCGTGATGCATAACATTTTTTAGTGTTTTTATTATCGCTGCGGGTTGGGAACCAACCATTGCGACACAGAATACCTGTGGGTCCACAAACCCAACACTCAATCCCATCTCCTGTACTCGTTTCCTCATGCCTACATTTGTTAGCATGAAATTTGTGGTAAGGTCATACTACAGGTCGTTGAATTGAACTGTGAAGGGATCGACTTACAACATCCAGCACCTCAACAAACTCATGTCCAGACTTCCGAAGTTGAAAAGGTCATACAAGTCATTGAATTGAACTGTGATTTCTGTATCACCTTCACCATGGAAGTAGGATGCAGCTAACTTTGCCGGAATGCCAGTAACACCTTTGACACTGTGTGTCATGAAGTGATCATGCAAGGCTTTACAGCTTGGTCCAGCAGCGTTTAAAGCCTGTTCTGACAACATAGGGTCACCAGGCTTGTATTTTGGATCAGCCATGGTCCAAAATTGAGAAACAGCAGCAAGGACTTGTGCTTTGGGGAGCGGCTTGTTCTTCAGTTCCTGCTGAACTGTCTGCTGTGTGTTCTGCTGCTGCTGTGGCTGCTCTGAAGCAGAGGTTCGATGATCTTCTCCTGCCGCATTCTGCTGTTGCTTCTGCTTGCTGACTGCTGTGGCCACTTATGTGTGTGCTGTAAGGTTTGCTTCGGCTGTGGCTGCTCCTGAAGCGGAGGTTCGATGATCTTCTCCTGTACGTGCTGCTGGTGTGGCTGATCCTGAGGCGGAGGTCTCGGCGGCTGGCTGTTGGCTGTCTGGCTGACTGTCCCCTGAGATGTGGCTGCAGAGGAGGGAGGTTCCCACAAAGGTGTTATACGGATCCGGTTCCTTGGCCACTGTACCCATTGAAATCGAGCATCATCTAGGGTTGTGTACTCGTCCTGTACTGGAATAGGCAGACGAATGAGCTTCGCATTGGGCCACACATAAGTAATTTTCACCACAGCATACCCAGACTGTACCAGTACTGTATGGCAAACCTCTTGATTTGGATCGACAGTTGCCAATGCAAGCTCCATGAACATATCGTTGGTATCCAACACAAGACTACACATGGTTAGCATTGTCAGCAGATCTATTGTGTCTGGTTCAGGTGATGGACACGGTTTGGAATCCGCATTGATAGGTGATTGCCTGTTGTCATCCTCATTGACAACCGCTTCTCTATCGCAGATATCACCCTTGTGTAACCCCAGAGGAATATCATTGGGTATCTGCACGCCTGCAACTCTTAGCACATTCACAACTCTAGCGAGTGTTTCATCAAATACTTCTTCCTTGTCGACGGCAGCAGGCCTCTTCCTCTTCTTCTTCCGGTACATCCCAGCAAACTCTGGGCCAAACCCTTTACCCCAGCCTATTGAGCTAGACACGGCTCGGACCCAACCTCGATGCTCTGGATTCTCAAGTGCCTGGGTCAGAATATCATCCTCCCTAACCCCAGGCAAAGAACCTTCGCTAGCTTGAGCTGCAATTCTTTTCACCTTTTCTGCTACATCCGACACCAGAGGGGAGCTGAATGTTATAACAGTGCTAACACGTAGTTGAAGTTTTCTGCTTCGATGCCCTTGCCCGCAGATATGGCCTCGTACGGCCGCCCGGGAAATTGGTCCCAAGGGTTCTCTTTTCCTTCTGCAGCTAGCATTTCATCCTCCTCCTCCCACTCTAGCTGTTTACCAGCATAACCTTTTCTGCCCGTCCTATGCGGCTTATCGTGCTTTGCTCTCTTTTCTTTCATCTCCTGGCTCACCTTCTCAAAACTTGGAGATTTGGATGTCTCCACAAACTGCTGCCAGTCTTCTGGCTTCAAAAACTGATGCTTCTCATAGGGAAGCTCGTCTTGGTTCACAAATTCTGATCTTAAATGGCTCTTGAATCACCGCTGTAACTCCCCAATCTTGATCACAGCTGCCTTGATTTCCTTATCGCGGACACCTTCGGACATGGGTGGGTACTCTAGCTTTTCCTCTAGAGCAGGGAACAGGGCTTGCTTCTGCTGCAGAGTGTAATCCTCAAGCTTTGCGTTGATTGACACCCTCTCCCGAGCAATGAGGCCACAGACCAATATGAATCGGTCCCTCGCCACCTTTGGGGTAGGGATCCATTGGTCGTCAAGTCCAGTTGCAATCACCTTGTCTTCTGGCCATTTGGTCTGTGTCCGTGACCGCCGTCCTCGATTAGTACTCCCAGCAGTGAGTGCCGAATTACCCTATGAAGCAGGTGCATACTCCTCTACATTATGTGCACCGTTGTCACAAGAGGAGCTTCCTGATGAGCTAGCCTGCATAGATGATATATCAGTTTGTCAGTACAGAAATATAAGCAGGGATGGAAATGGGAACAAAATTATTATTAGCTACTATTAGACTAGAAATCAATACAGGTCCTAAATAAAATCAGCATGTACAACATATACACATAGAATTGATAGTTTACTTAGCATACTGGTTAGGGATAGGTACAAACCATATTTAGACAGGCCGAAGAAATGAGATCATATATCAAAGCAGCTCTGTTGTTCCTTCAACCGCTTCCTTGTGCGATGCTTATATACCAAAGCATCATTGAAGTGTACATTACATTAGGCAGGTACATGAAAGAAGAGGACAAAGCAACAATTAGTAAAATGCACTAGGTATCGTATCGCTACATTTGCAACTTGTTGGGCTAAAGTGACATAGTAATGCAACTCATGTATGGTGGATGCACTTTACTCATAAAGTTTCATACAATTCATAAAGTTCATACTCCCTCCTTTCTAAAGTGTAGGCCGTTTGACTTTTTTTTACCCAAAGTTGACCGCTCGTATCTGTGTCCATGACATACAGATCGAGTTTCCTTTGAACATATAAAAATAGGAATTGAACAGCAGCCAGAGCAGGATCTGTATCCGTGACATATAGATCGAGCCAAATGTGGTCAAGGTGAACGGAGCCTAAACAACAGCAAAGTAATAGGAAGATTGGTGCACCCAGCATCAGATGCAGCAGCGCACAGCAGTATGGGGTTGGAGGAGCACTGACCTGCGCCGTAGAGGAAGCAGTCCTGCTCGTCGTCGTCGCTGCCGGAGGGGTGGATCCGCGTCGCCGCGTTGCTTGAGGTGGCCGGGTCCGCGTCGCCGTCGCAGGGCCGGGTCCCTGGTCCGACTTTTTTATTTTTTAGCCCTTCATCCAAAAAAAGTTCACAAATACATCCTTGGTAGAAAGATTTTAAAAAATGGACCATAAGCTCGGCGCCTGCACTGGGGCGTCGAAGTTGCACGGCTCGACGCCACGATTCCTGGCGCCGAGGTACCAGCACAAGAGATGAGGTGGCGGTCTACGTGGCAGGTACCTCGGCGCCACAGATCTTGGCGCCGAGCTGCTGAGATGTGCTGGTGCGAGGACCAAGGCAGCGCCTGCGCGCTGCTGCTGGCAACAGCTTTGATCGAGGGGGAGGAGAGAGAGGGTAGAAAAAGGGGCCCGGCTAGCGCGCAGGGAAGTAGCATGCTTGCACTTTTTTCAAGAAACTCTCTCTCCTGCTCTTCACCTCAAGTCCTGCAGCCTTTTTCTATATTGAACGTGTTTAGTTCCTTAAATTTCTATAAACCTTCTATAACGTTAACATAATATTAAAGCATTAAATATAATAAATAACATAAGTAAATAAAAAAATTGCATAGTTTTGATGTAAAAGACGAGACGAATCTTTTTAGACTAGTTAGGTCATGGTAGGACAACAATTATCATAAATAAATGAAAAATGCTACAGTGCGTTACAGTGTTTGATGTGATTTTTTTATTAACATTTTGTGAAAACTAAACACATTTTCTTGGCTCCACCATGTTGGCCGAATATTTCGTCTGGTCGTTGGGACGCCCAGGACCGGATCAACCTATTCAATTTCCCACCGATATTGGCCCCGTTCGTTTGGATTGTTTCCAGCGAGTCAACAGTGTTTTTCTCTCAGCGAAAACCAGCGCCAGCCACCAGCCACCAGCCAAACGAACAGGGCGATCTCTCAGCAAAAACCAGCGCCAGCCACCAGCCACCAACCAGCCAGCAGTGTTTTTCTCTCAGCAAAAACCAGCGCCAGCCACCAGCCACCAACCAGCCAGCAGTGTTTTTCTCTCAGCAAAAACCAGCGCCAGCCACCAGCCACCAACCAGCCAGCAGTGTTTTTCTCTCAGCAAAAACCAGCGCCAGCCACCAGCCACCAACCAGCCAGCAGTGTTTTTCTCTCAGCAAAAACCAGCGCCAGCCACCAGCCACCAACCAGCCAGCAGTGTTTTTCTCTCAGCAAAAACCAGCGCCAGCCACCAGCCACCAACCAGCCAGGGACGCTCAAAGTCCTACTAAAATCAAAATAACAAATATGTTTGGATCCAAAGTGTTAGTTTAGTGTTATTTTTTTGAATAAGACGAGCGGTCAACGTGGGGTCAAAAAAGTCAAACTGCCTACATCTTATATATGAATAAGTTTCATAATCCAAATTATTGAGATGCAAACATTCATTAGACATTGCACAATGATGAAAGTGCAATTAAACTTCTTGCACAATAATACAAACACATAAATGTTCAGCCACCTCATAACACAAACACACATGAAGTTCATATATGACAAAGTCGATGCTTGACACAAAGATGATAAAAGTGCAGATGATGATAACAGAAGACCAATGCAAGCTTGATAACTCCATCGTCAGTCATCACGGATCAGTTGCACCTATGGACTCGCTTGCGCTGGTTGACATCTTCATACAACGGCACAACACTTGCCCCGAAGTCGAAGAATATCGTCTCCTTGAGAACCCTCACAAACCGACCACGAAGCTCCTGAGCCATTGCAGCTTCCGGACAAAGAACAAATGCACGGTTCCGTGCAGCATCAGGAGCAATGCGGTACCCAGAAACACTCTTCGTATCAGTGACGAAACACTCCAAAGCCCGAACGGTCGCCATGAACATATCATTGACCGTATTGTGCGAAGACCAAGCTAACACAAGACGTTCCTGTGGACCATCTTCTATTCCAAGATAGATCTTCTGATCACGGCAGATGGGAACCATCTCCTTAACAAAAGCCGAATCATCCTTAAGACGCAACCACGCCATCGGAAAAATAAACAACTGACAAAAAAA
>OAMR01000690.1:543825-571967 GCA_900205405.1 Echinochloa crus-galli
AGTAAGCCGCCGCCTTTAATTGCTTGTAATTTTTACTTTTGATTTTATGTACTACAACATTGAATTGCACACCAGATAGTATACAGACTTGATAGATTTTCGTGGACCCTGTAGGTCCTTATTTGAACCAATTGTCTTCACCTTTACATGTACATGATCTGCACGCCCTATTTATGGGCCTCCCTGTTAGGACTTGGGATTGATTAATTAGGCTCAAAATGTTCGTCTCGCAGAGCACAACAAAACTGTGTAATTAGTTTTTGATTTCATCTACATTTAGTACTCCATACATGTTATGGCATTTTGATGTGATGGGGAATCTTCTTTTTGCATAGTAAATTTGGGAGTGGAATTTGGGATCTAAACGGGGCCATGGTCATATTTCCAGTAACCCCACCACATGATGACTTTTTGTTGCATGATACATGTACCGACCCCCACCTGCAATGTCAGTTACAGTGCACACCGTACCTGATTGCTGCAACAGACTGTTTATATATATGTAGCTGGTAAAACATAAACAGTGACCTGCTAAACTCTAGCTAGCAAAACTATGCCATGATTAGCTTCTGTTCTCATTATGATGAGTCATCACTTTCAAGTTAAAGCAGCATGTACATGATAGATTATTCTAAGATGTATATGGGCAAGTGTTGATCGATTAGCCTGTCCATGCACATCCTCATCAGCACAACATTACTTATAGCTATATGTTCAAATTCTTATAGCCTCATAATATCCTTGTATGTGTATACAAAAAAAAATGTTGACCTGGAATTCTGGGGTACATGCATGTTTTTTTTTTACAAGCTAGCGTGCAACATGCGGAGCTCATTGACCATCTCTTTCTCCATCACTAGCCAGCATCTAACTGGTAGGTGGGCCATGCTGCAAGCTCAGCCAGCCAATCCTTATCATTCTCACCATACAGACTTTTCTCACCATCTCACTATATATTGCTGGCCAGATCCTGCAGATCCCAAAGCACAAGATCTAGCAAAGAAACACATTTTATAGTAGAGACCTCTCTGCTAATTGCTGGATTCTCTCAGCTTCCCGATCTCACAGCCGGCCAGTCCATCAGTTCACTGACTCCAACGTGATAGTATATTGCCCAAATTAGTTAGCCATGGCGAGCAACGGCACGGACAACGCCGCCGCTGCCGCAGCCGCCGCCATGCCACGGGAAGCTCGTCACGATCCTGAGCATCGACGGCGGCGGCATCCGCGGCCTCATCCCGGCGACCATCATCGCCTTCCTCGAGTCCAAGCTCCAGGTACCTGATGATGCTGCAGTATTTTGTTATTGTCCACAGCCATTTTTTGCACATGATCTATCAGTTCAGTATAGTTAAAGACTGATTGCACATGATTTGGTCTCGGTCAATATTTAATTGCAGGAGCTTGACGGCCTGGATGCCCGGATCGCCGACTACTTCGACGTGATCGCCGGCACGAGCACCGGCGCCCTGCTGACGTCGATGCTGGCGGCGCCGGACGAGAACAACCGGCCGCTCTTCGCCGCCAAGGACCTCACCACCTTCTACCTCGAGAACGGCCCCAGGATCTTCCCACAGAAAAAGTACGATATATGTATATAATATAAATCCGTTTTGCCAACCAAATTAAACTTTTGCTTTATCATTTATTTACATGACGATGATTGCACTGGTGTCGTGCAGGGCCGGGCTGCTGGCGCCGTTGAGGAGCCTGGTGAGCTTCTTCCGGGGCCCCAAGTACGACGGCGTGTTCCTGCACGACAAGATCAAGAACCTCACCCGCGACGTGAAGATCGCCGACACGGTGACCAACGTCATCGTGCCGGCGTTCGACGTCAAGTACCTGCAGCCGGTGATCTTCACCACCTACGAGGCCAAGAACGAGCCGCTCAAAAACGCGCACCTCTCCGACATCTGCATCAGCACGTCGGCGGCGCCGACCTACTTCCCGGCGCACCACTTCACCACCGAGGACGCCCCCGGCGGCGAGACCCGGGAGTTCCACCTCGTCGACGGCGGCGTCGCCGCCAACAACCCCACCATGGTCGCCATGACCATGCTCACCAAGGAGGTGCTCCGCCGCAACCCGGACTTCCGCCCCGGCAGCCACTCCGATTACACGCACTACCTCATCGTCTCCATTGGCACCGGGTCGGCGAAGCAGGCGGAGAAGTACACCGCGCAACAGTGTGCGAAATGGGGGCTGTTTCAGTGGATCTACCATGGCGGATTCAACCCCATCATCGACATCTTCTCCCATGCCAGCTCTGATATGGTTGACATCCATGCGGAAGTGCTCTTTGAGGCCCTACACAGTGAGAAGAAGTATCTTCGCATACAGGTACATATGTTTATAAATGACCTGTATGTAGATCCACATATATGTTAGTCGACAATGATGTGTGTATCCTATGTATGCAGGATGATTCATTGACGGGAGACACGTCGTCGGTTGACGTCGCGACCAAGGAGAACATGGAGTCCCTGATAGGGATTGGCAAGGAGCTGCTCAAGAAACCGGTGGCGAGGGTGAACATTGACACAGGGGTGTATGAGCCAGTTAAGGGTGAGGATGAAGGCACAAACGAAGATGCGCTATGCCGCTTCGCCCACATACTCTCTGAGGAGCGCAAGCTGCGCATGCGCAAGAGCAACCTCAACTCGAAGTAGCTCTCTCAGTTGCAGCTGAGTTCTTGCCAAGAAATTAAGTCCAATGTTTAGCAGTGTGTGTGTGTGTGTGCAATGCATGGTAGATAATCTCTCTATATATATTTGTTTTATAATTATAGAAACAAGCAAATGTATTCATGAGCCAATAAGCATGATGTAAGCATAAAGTGGTCTATATATGGTAACTTGTGTGGGCGCATTTTGGATTGTGATTCACCAACTGATCGATTCGTTCGTGTGCCACACTGTAAAGTCGATGAAATCGGCATGAGCCGCACCATGCATATTGTAATCAATGGTACCTAGTAGGGGTGGATATCGAGCCAGCTCCGTTTTGGCTCGACTCGCTCGAGCTCGTTAGCCAAACGAGCCAGCTCGGCTCGGCTCGTTAAGAAAACGAGCAAAAATCCTGACTCGGCTCGGCTCATTAAGCTCGCGAGCTGGCTCGTTAAGCTCGTCGAGCTAGAGTTAAATTTAAAATTGGTACAATAATATATATAAGATAAAAATTTATAGTATTTATATAGTTTTAATATCTCTAAAATTTACACTATCATAATATAATAATAGAATATAACCACAACATCATCTATAACTACGTATATAGTATACATATATTATTATTAATTAATAATTTACTCATTAGTTAATTAAACCTTCTAGCTCGTTTGGCTCAAGAGCAGCTCGCGAGCCGGCTCGAACTCGCTCGTTATACTAATGAGCAAAAACTCTTGCTCAGCTCGTTAGAAATATGCACCGAGCCGAGCCGAGTCGAGCCGAGCCGGCTGCGATCCGAGCGAGCTAACGAGCTTCGAGCATTTTATCCAGCCCTAGTACCTAGTATTCTCTGCATTTTAACCTACGATCAAAAAAGAACCGTACCATTCCCTTCGAAGCAGGTGCTTGATTAGTCCAACAATCTGCATGACGCAAGTCTGGGAAGGAGTTTGTGCTGCATCTTGTTGCAACATGGCTGCATCTTGTCCACATCTTTTGGTCTAGTTGTCGCTCAGCTTGAGATTAAGAGTCCTTTCATTTTGGACAGGGACAACAAAGAAATTGGGTATGAGGGGGTTGGTCCAAGCTTAATAGAAGCTCAACTAGCTGCTCAAGTACTCCACACCTTTAATATTTCTATATAGGTTTTCTTGAACATCCACACCACTGATTCTGGATGATGTTGGTGGTGATGTGTTTCTATATACTAGATAATATTTGGGCTAAGATTAATTTTATAATTTCGTGTTGGCAATCACTTTTGAGTATGAGTGAGTATGAGTATGCTAGATAATAATGTTGGTGCATTGAACATTTTGCTAGCAACATTAGAACCTCTCTCTCTCTCTCTCCCTCTCTCTCTCTCTCTCAAGAATACAAGAGCATGAGACGAAACATCTATGTGCAGCTCCATAATTTAGTTCCTCTGTAGATTCGTTACCGGCAACTTCAACAATAGCCTTCAAATCAAACCCTACAAATGCTAAATAAGGGTTTTGTCTATTTTCTAGGACTCAAAACTTGCTCTAACTCTAGCAATAGCCCTTAATTCTAAGTTATATTACACGGCTCCGAAGATCCCATAGGAATGAAGGGTGGATGGGCAGAAACGCATGACCGAACGTATAAGCTCGCTTATACGTTCGGCCTTGCATGTTGCACTTAAAAGCTTTAAATATTTTTAAAATTTTGCACACACAATAGTACCAAGTATATGTGAATTATATCAAAAGTTGAGATTCAAACAAATTTTGTAAAAATTCATACGAAAAAAACAAATTTCAGCCACTAGTGGATAGGGGTTATTAGTGGAGTGACGTTGCTTTCCTATAGGGACACTTACTTGTCAGGCAAGATAAAAAAACCCCTACTTATGGGCGATAATTTGATAAAGACACCACAACTAGGATATATGAAACACGTGGTCCTTACCCTGCCATGCCAAGTCAAGTCAGCCATCTGGAGATGCCATTTTACAACACGTACACCCCTGTGCTTCTTTCCCCCACGAAATTTTTTTCCAAAAGAAATCTTGAATGCATGAAGCACTAAATGAAGTTATTTGCAAAACCCTTTTAGAAATGTGTGTAATTTTACGCGACGAATCTAATAAGCCTAATTACTCCATGTTTTGCTACAGTAATGCTACAGTAACCATCCTCTACTCGTCCGGTCAAAGGCCTCATTAGATAGATCTCGCGAAATAGTTCAATGTTGTGAAGATAGTTTTGTAAACTGACTTTATTTAATACTCTTAATTATTGGTGAAACGAGGTGAAAAAAATTTTCTAACTCAAAGAAACACGACCATGATCACAGCATATAGTGACAAAAGCAGTTTCTACACAAAAGTGAGAAAATCAGTTTCTACACAAAAGTACACATATAGCGCCTCATCGAAACCTTGTGTGGGAATTTGTTACATTGCTGCACTAGAACAAGAGAATATGAACAATCTATCTAGTACAAGATGTCTAAAATAGCACATGAGATATATTTTGTACAACAAACGGTATCGTTAACCGGCCAAAGGTGCCTCTTTTGGTTGCTTAATGTGGAAACCTTATTATAAATATACTCACTCCAGTTTGGTAATAGAAGTCGTTTTGGACAAAGTTTGAGTCAAACATTGGGAATATAAATCATGAATAATATTTAAGTCATTGAGTTTGAAAATGTGAAAATTATATAAATAGATTGGTCTTGAAAAGTACTTTCATAAAAGTATAAATATGGAACTTTTCAAGAAATATTTTTATAGAAAAAAGAAGTCAAAGTTGTGCTTTTGCGACCGTGTCGCTGTCCTAAACGACTTTCTTTACCAAACCGGAGGGAGTATATTCTTGTTAGGGCCTCCATGTTAATCCTTATAATACAATAAGAAAATTAAAGAGATAAATCTAGTAGTTCTACAAAAATAGAAATATACAAATATCAATTCCATAGATTATAATCATCATTGACAATATAACCACGGGATTTGTTCTATTATCTAAAAAATACCACATCTTACTAAAATAAGCTGATATCCTTTATCAAAGCAGAAGTAACAAATCATCAGATCAGGTGTCTGGTCCACTAGCTGGTGCTAGAAGGTGAGTGATATGGGGATTTCAAAACATGCATCACACATTATTTATTTTGTTAGTATCGGAATCCCCTTGTCGCATTCTCTGGCTCCACCCTTGAGAGAGAAGCCAAACGTTGGGCCACCTTTGCGTACGGACGCTGTCTTCCACAGTTTGTCCAGTGCTAATTAAGAATTCTGTGATCAAGTCGCTGTTGATCCGTGACTAGCACGTTTCGGAACTTTGGAAACGACGCCGCCCGTACTATAAATTCAGTACGCATGCACATCCAAGTGAAAAGACCCAAACTTCACATACCTGCACATGCTTCACGTACCTCGTGTGGCCGTTCCAATTAAGCCCAAGGCATCGTGTCATCTGATTTTTTCCAGCGACAGTGACGACGTTCCCCCAAATAATGTTCCAAACCCCAAGGTTGTGAAGCTTCATGTTTTCAGAGGTGTAGAAAGGGCCTGGCAAACAAATTCAATTCTGAAGAAGAGTAATGGACTGATCTTTCAAAATGGTAGACTGCTTAGCAGCAAGGAGATGGGCCGGAGATGGACTTCCATTCCCCATATGGTTTCATATTCTTGTACAGTAGTACATATCTACAAAAATCATATTGTGGAGCATGATATGGATATATATATTATCCATATATCGTTACATGCATATTCTCATACAACGTGTAGTGAGCATGGATATATATATTATCCCTAAATCATAGACTGCTTTTGTATTTTGTATTGTTTCACTTCTACTTTATGTCTTTATTTATATATCTTTGGCAAAATTTTTGCCGGTTGCCTTTCAAAAAAAAACATGTAGTGTGTACGACTTAAGACTACGTACTGTATGTACACTAGTATTTCTGATATATTGATATGCGTTTGTCGTTCCGTTCCGACATACCAACTAATATAACACGTACCCAAATGCAAACAGATTGCATATGATTCCTTTATGTAGTTTAACCACTGCGTGAATCACAGCCATCTTATAAAACAAGATGGAGCACTCTCTTGTACTTGTAGTGTTCCCAAAAGTCATCAAAGAGAAAGCCCTATTCTCCTCTTCATGATGGCAATGGGCTCAACAGTTAGTTTAACGTAACCGTCGTCCACGTGATCCAACACCACGAGTATAGCTCAATGGTATCTGTCTGATTTACACATCGCCTAGTGGCGTCGATTATTGCTCATGCAATGTATTGTGATGACGACGATGGAGAGAGGCAGGTCGGTTTCAGAGGCAGGCCAGATGTGACCAAAAAATCAATGTACTGTTGTGGGTTTGATACAGTGAGAAAAGGAACAGTTTCAGATATAGATATATGATGCTGCGGAAGAGCTACCTAGCTCTCAACCTTCATTATTATTGGAGTAGTTTGGATATCGACATTATGTTTCAATGATGACATATATAATAAAGCGATGCCTGATTGGCGATGATAAAGATGCTATCAGAGTTTATCTATGGGCGATTAGCTTTCGTCACAGATCATTGAAAAATCGTTATAAAACAGTACCTATGACGTCCTTAAATTGTCATGTATTGAGCATCACGGTTCGACCTCGTGACGTTTAAAAACGTCACAGATTAACTTAATCCATGACGATCTGACATTATCATAAACTAGGCTCAAGCCCATGCAACCCAGCCCGAGCCCATTACTTGTGACGAAAATAAACGTCACGAATCCAGTTGACTCGTCACAAGTAGCTGACATGGAGGATGATGTGGCCGATGACGTGGCTGATGACGTGACGATGAGGTGGATGGAAAGGATGATGTGGCCGCTGACATGGTGATGACGTGGCAACTGACATGGTGATGACATGGCAACGATGTGTACGGGTCTAATTCAAATTGGGCTACTAAAATGAGCCAAATTCAGCCCACATTTTTTTACCGGCTAACAATATTTTCAGCAATACCAGCCCATATAAAAATTGCCCCATATAAAAGTCAGCCCATAAATTTTCATGGGCCAAAGGCAAATTGAAAATCACACCAGAGGCACATAGAACTAGAGTTATTGGTACAGAACACATGAAACAAGAACTATAAGACAATAATTAGAGGTAACAAAAATAACTATGATCGAAAAAACTATAGTCTCCTTTGCTTTGTGCTTGGTTCCTCCTTGGATCTGATCCTCAGTGAAATAATCTCTACTAACTTCTTGTTGCTTGCCGAATCTGGTCACCGTATCTATGAAAGCAGTATAAATTAGGCATGGCAAATTAGGTAAGGAACAAAACAATTGCACATGATTTCTGTAATTTTACAAGGAGCAATTAGACATGGCAAATTCGCAATATTGCATTTGGTTCACTAATATTTATAGGAACAACTAGCCATACCAAATACTACTCTGTTATTGTTATGTACAAACAAGGAGTAATGTTATTATGTACAAGTTCATATGGCTCAGATTTAAATAGAAAATGGACATTCTGTCAGTAGACAGTATCTATGCAAGGATATTTCACCAAATACATATAGTTTATCTTAGTTAATACTCAAGCAACAGTTGCTACAAGTAATTTGTAAGCAATTATCAAACTAAGCTAACCTTCTCTTTGTTCAGTTTCTAATTCTCCAATTTTTCCTGAAATTAAGAGATCCAATTCCAAGAACTTAGTTTCAGTGTATATTGCAGAAATTAGATTACTAAAGTCGTCTCAAGTTAATTAAAAAGCACTAACATATTGCCATACAGATAATATAAGTATGAAATATGGAACAAGATAAATCAAGCATTCATACAAGTCAAGATTATTTTTACTGCTTTGATGAAATAAAAAGATAGCACCAGATGACGTGGCCAGCAAAAAAACAATATAAAAAATAGTACGAGATTTGAATACAGATGATTCTTTGGTGTAGTGGTAAGTCTTGCACTTGTGTAGCTCGTGGTCTTGTGTTCAAATCAGTTACAAGTTCATATGAGAGAGGGTAACAAATTACAAGTTTTACTCTCGACTAAAAAGAGAAATATGAAAAATAAATAAAACGCCGGACATTTATAGTGCTTGAATAGTGCTTATGTATTTTTTACGTTTTATTTTCTATAAATTTAAAACATATGTCTATACAAACAACATATTTATTTTATAAATATTATGATTGAGTACTGTGACCATTTTTATTTTTAATCTATGACAATCATCGAGATTCGTCATAGAGATTGGGCCAAAATTCGAGCCCGAATGGGCTATTTGCTGATTTCTGATGAAAAACCACAAAATGTCACAGATGTTAGCATGTTTATGATGGTCCGTGAGAATATCATAGGAAATTCATCATAGATTGATAGATTTCTTGTAGTGAACTGCGCGATCGCTTCGATCGACTTCGTTATGTGTTGCTTCATATTCGGTATGCAGTGCGTCGAGTTGATCTGCAATAACTCTACACGAGGAGGAGGGCCTTAACAAGTAAGCCCATAGACAGATGATTGTGCAGTTATATGTCTGTGACCTCTAGATTTATTCTTTGTTGGATGGATTATGCGCAACTAGATTTATGTATGTATGCATGTTTATTTTATCTATCTATTATTATCTTATTACAATAGAAGCAAACGGAGCCACCAGATTCGCCGAGAGGGCCTAGAAAATCCCACGTTGATCTAAAAAAGAGAAGAATATATGCCGTCGGATTTTACGAACATCTAACGGTCCATGTTATTCCGTTAATTCAAAAAAAAGAAAAGAATATATACCGTCGGATTTTATTAAGATCTAACGATCCACATTAATCCAATAAATCTAGAAGAAATATGATTAATAAATAGATAAATAAAAATAAATAACATGAGATATATTATTTCGCAGCCACCCCTCCGCGCGGGAGCCCTTCACTACCATCGCGCGGCTGTCCGTGGGCGCTGCAGGAGTCCTCGTAGAGGGCATGCGATCGTCCGCCGCCGTCGCTGCCACGGGAGCCGCTCGCGCGCCTTCGACTTCCGGGTCCGTCCGCTCCGCACGCAGCTAAAGGCCTTCAGCGCAGCCGCTGCGGGAGCCCACCGCCGTCGTCGTGCGGCCGTTCGAGGCAGCCTTGGGAGACCATCACTGCCGTCGTTGTGCGGCCGTTCGAGGCCACCCCCGGAGCCTTCCATTGCGGCAGCCCGGCCGTCCGTGGCCACCGCGTGATCGTCCATCGCAAGAGCCCTCCACCACCGTCACGCGGCTGTCCATGGCCATCCCTGGACTCCTCGCAGTCGCCGCACGATCGTCTGCCGCCGTCGCGGCCGCAGGAGCCGCTCGCGCGCGTTTGAAGTTCGGGGTCCATCCTCTCTGCGCGTAGCCAAAGGCCTTTAGCGCGGCCACCGTGGGAGCCTTCCGCTGCCACTGTGCGGCCGTCCGAGGCCGCCGCGGGAGACCTCCACTGCCGCCGTCGTACGGCCATCCAAGGCTGTCGTGTGGCTGTCTGTGGTCGCCGCAAGAGTCCTCGTAGTCCCCGCATGATCCTCCGCCATCGTCGCTGCCGTGGGAGCCCTCCACCGCCGCCGTCTGCGGCCATCCAAGGCTCTCGTGCGGCTATCCGTGGTCGCCGCAAGAGTCCTCGCAGTCGCCGCATGATCCTCCGCCATTGTCGCTGCCGTGGGAGCCCTCCACCGCCGTCGCGCAGCCGTTCGTGGTCGCCGCGGGAGTCCTCGCAGTCGTCGAGCAATCGTCCACCGCCGTCGCTGCCGTAGGAGCCGCTCGCGCGCCTTTGGAGTTCGGGGACCGTCCGCTCCATGCATAGCCAAAGGCTTTCAGCGCAGCCGCCGCGGGAACCCTCTGCCGCCACCATGCGTCCATCCGAGGCCGCCGCAGGAGACTTCCACCGTCGCTGTCGTTCGGTCGTTCGTGGCTGCCGCGCGTCCGTCCGTGGCCGCCATGGGAGTCCTCGCAGTCACCGCGTGATCGTCCGTCGTCGTGGCCGCCGCCCGCAACGAGAGCCCTCCACCGCCCCCGCGCGGCCGTCCATGGTCGCTGCGGGAGTTCTCGCAGGCCCCGCGGGAGTCTAGCCGTCGTCACGCAATCGTCCATCCCCGTCGCCGCCGCAGGAGCCGCTCGCGTGCCTTCGGAGTTCGGCGTTTGTCCGCTGCGCGCGTAGCGAGAGACCTTCAAGGCTGAAAGCTGCCGGCCGAGGAGACTGGCACCTCTCGCCGCTGCCACCACCACTAGAGAAAGAGGGGAGATAAAGGGAGAGAGATAGAGTGGTGGAGGAGTGGTGGTGCCAGTGAAAGAAAATGATAAAAAGAGATGGGAGGGCTCACGTGTTGGTAGTTGGTATAGACTATGAGATATATAGAATAACGGGTGCACAAGAAATTGATATTCAGGGGGAGAATCTAATGACTAGATAAGAATATTTATTTTAGATGATGATAATATAGTACGACGAGTAGGGACAGACTGAAGCCCAATATGTCCTACCATGTTCCGCTATAAAAGAGGCAACGTTCAACAATGAGCCGAGGACAACACGTCGATCTGCACGTGTACCTGATGAGAGGTGCTCGAATTTAGGGTGTTTAATAAGGTTGTGAGCACAGCAGCAGAGAACAATTCTCCCTGTCCGAAGTAAGCGAATCGTTGCCTGTAATTAGCACCATGGCCACACTCGGCACTCAGTGTCTTTGCTGATGCAAGTAGAAGATCATCAAATTGTTTGCCCACACTCAAACCCGTTTGATGATCTTTGTTAATGAGTTAGTGTAAGAAGGAGGAGATTCAGGAAAAACAAAGTGAAGAAACTCATGTGTCGTACAACTTTGATGATGAACGCGCTTGCCATGCACATGTATTGACATGGAAGTTAAGTAACAACAGACTGGGCAAAGAAATGCTTGTCTTAATGTCCGATATAGTCATGCAACTGTAAACTATTGTCGATCATTCACTGGACCGGGCATCAACCATGTCTATATATTACTCCATCTTTTACCGGAGGAGGAAAAAGGCAAAAGATTAATCCATAACCGTGATAGACACCCATTGGTTACTGTAGCCTAAGTTCTTATTGCATAACTAGCAAAATAGCATTATTTTTCTCATAATATTTTCTCGGATAATATTTTTCTGGTGTGATTAATTATCCTCTATATTTGATTTTCTCCGTCCTTAAGCATTCCCTTATGCTATGGCATTCTGATCATTGATTTATGCAGCAAGCTAGGCTACCAATCATACCACTGATTTGTGGAGATAGTCGATCCAAACAGCATTATGTTTTGTGGAAGGTTTCTACTTTAATCCAATCATATCGTGTTACGCTATTGCAAGTTCAT
This sequence comes from Echinochloa crus-galli, assembly GCA_900205405.1. Taxonomy (NCBI): domain Eukaryota; kingdom Viridiplantae; phylum Streptophyta; class Magnoliopsida; order Poales; family Poaceae; genus Echinochloa; species Echinochloa crus-galli. The sequence continues at coordinate 555,849 of OAMR01000690.1, forward strand.
CAAGGTAGTTCGCATGTCCGTTGAGGAAGGGAGTATCTCATGTCAGCAAGTAACATTTTGTATATGTAAAGTTATATGAATTACTTTATTCACTTACCCACGATCACTACCTCAATGTTAGATCACACAATCCATTATCTTAGAACAACTTCATCAGACCAAACAAGCCCCTATCTAAAGTTTAGAGAGTTTAAAAAAAGTTGTACTCCAGTAAACCCAACAAGCGTCTGTACCAAGTTTAGAGGGTCCAAAAAAAGTGCACTCCAGTAAACCCAACAAGTCCCTATCCCGAGTTTAGAGGGTCCAGAAAAAAGTTAAACTTCAGCAGACCGACACTTGACGGCTGGGGGCCGCGGAGCCCGGCGGTGTCGGAGTGCCGACGCGCGCAAAGAGCCGGCGCAGCGGCGCGCGCCCGCAATCCAGCGCCGCTGCGGTCGACGGCGGGACCTGGGGTCGCCAGCAGTCACGCGCCAGGTGCCTGAAGCGGTGGCAGCGCAGGCATCTCTTCGGCAGTCTGCAAGTGGCCACCCGATGGTTGTACGACAGGCAGTTGAGGCAGCGTCCTTGGACCTCCGGCGGCAGGCGGCGCGACGAAGAGGTGGAGGAGCCGCCCGAGGCCGACTCAGGTCTATAGAAAGCCCTATATTTATGAGGGCTATTGCTAGAGTTGTAGCATTTTTGTGGCCCTTAAAAAATAAATGTAGCCTCCATTAGTATTTGGGGAGTCTGGTTTTTTACCGAAGTCAGCAGGGGAAGTCCCTATCTATCTATGTTTAATATTTGGAGAGTTTGTTTTGAGAGGTATTTTTAATATTTTTAATATTTGAGAGTCTTGTTTAGTCAGACTAGTAAGTTGCTTAGAGCAACTCCAGTGGAGCCCTTCGAATTGAGCGGCGCAGCCGGCGACGTGTGGCCCTCGACATCACCGTCTCGAAGCCGTCCGCGTCAACCGTACCCGCGGTCGCCGCCGGGAGTCCGGGCCAGGGTCAGGAAGGTGGGGACCGAGACGCGCGTGCACAGGCCCACGTGTCGCCGGCGCTTGGGCCCGAGGCGGCGTACCGCGCTGATGACGGGCCCGGCGGGAGGGACGACGGAGGCCCAAAGTAAACACTCAACTCCAGTGGGCATATGAACTCGGGCCTCTATTTCTCCGTGGACCCACCTGTCAACCAAATGGATGGGAAATATCTAGTGGGATCCATGGTTGGGGGAATTGGAGGGCCTCTAGAAATGGAGGCTTGGTGGGGAGATTTAGAGGCCTATGCAAAATGCATGTCCATTTGAAGGCCCTGCTGGAGTTGTATTTTTCCTCCAAGCCTCTAAATTTTAGAGTAGAGGCCTATATAGAGGCCCCTGCTGGAGTTGCTCTTAGTCTTAGTGTAATTAATTGTGAGTTTGTTGAAGTAGCGTTGCAATGTACTTATCCCTATGTTTTCCAGAAAATATTAACTGCAATTAAGTTAATCTTTTTTTGCACAGAGCGACAATGACAAAGCCGTAAGGTAGGTGCTACGAGTATCATGGATGCTGCGTTGATCATATCTAATAATTTGAGCATAGCAGACTAATAAGATACTCATGGGCAAATTAATAGTGACCATCATCCGCGTGACAAGCAATCATAAATCATAATAAGATGGCCAACTTTATTTAAATCCGGTTCATCTCTTTTCTAGGACCGGTCGGAACGTATACCCAAAGGCGTGAAAACATGAAGGACCAAAAAAGCAGTGAGGAAAGCGAAATATTCCGTCACTAGCCGGCGTCGTCTAGACTGCGATGGCAAGCCATGCTCAAGCTAAGACAAGCCCAGACCTTATCACTTTCACAAAGCATAATACTCTTCTGAGTTCCTGACCATCTCAGGTTCTTCATATATGTATATATAGCCTGCCAGAGCGTGCAGATCCAGAGCGCAAGATCCACGAAACATCCGTACGCAGGCAGAAGTGATCTCGATCTTCCTTGATTCTCTGGTATCCGACCTCAGAGCCTTGTTGCTTCGGTCATGGACAGCAGCAATGGCACCGCCGCCGCTGCCGACACGACGGTGCCACAGCCGCCGCCGTCGACGGGGAAGCTCATCACGATCCTGAGCATCGACGGCGGCGGCATCCGCGGCCTCATCCCGGCGACCATCATCGCCTTCCTCGAGACCAAGCTGCAGGCACGTGCTACGTACCCCACCATTAAAATCAAATGTTACTATTTCCATCCACGCTTGAATATATTCAGTACTCAATCTTTGTTCTCATGTGATTTCTTTTCCCAGGAGCTTGATGGACCAGACGCAAGAATCGCCGACTACTTCGACGTGATCGCCGGGACGAGCACCGGCGCGCTGCTGACGTCGATGCTGGCGGCGCCGGACGAGAACAACCGGCCGCTCTTCGCCGCCAAAGACCTCAACACCTTCTACCTCGAGAATGGCCCCAACATCTTCCCACAGAAAAAGTACTTACTGTTCGTCATATCCCTTTGATCTTTCATCACCTGCAAAGCTGCAACAATATATACCTGCTACCAATTACCAGAGAATTTACACATACAATTCTGGCCCGATCGAGCAGGGCAGGGCCTCTGACGCCGGTGGCGAAGCTCCTCGGCGTGGTGACGGGTCCCAAGTACGACGGCAAGTTCCTGCACGACAAGATCAAGAGCCTCACCCACGACGTCCGCATCGCCGACACGGTGACCAACGTCATCGTGCCGGCGTTCGACGTCAAGTACCTGCAGCCGGTGATCTTCACCACATACGAGGCCAAGAACGAGCCCCTCAAGAACGCGCATCTCTCCGACATCTGAATCAGCACGTCGGCGGCGCCGACCTACTTCCCGGCGCACTACTTCACCACCGAGGCCCCCGGCGGCAAATCCAGGGAGTTCCACCTCGTCGACGGCGGTGTCGCGGCCAACAACCCCACCATGGTCGCCATGTCCATGCTCACCAAGGAGGTGCTCCGCCGCAACCCGGACTTCAGGGCCGGCAGCCACTCCGATTTCACGCACTACCTCATCATCTCCATTGGCACCGGCTCGGCGAAGCAGGCGGAGAAGTACACTGCGCCGCAGTGCGCAAAGTGGGGTTTGATACAGTGGCTCTACAATGGCGGATTCACCCCGATCATCGACATCTTCTCCCATGCCAGCTCTGACATGGTTGACATCCATGCTGCCGTGCTCTTTGAGGCACTCCACTGTCAGAAGAACTACCTCCGCATCCAGGTATATATACATATGTTCTTATACCAATTAATGTTCATATATACATATATTTCTACGGAAATCTTAAGCTTCTGTTTGCTAATATGTATATGATTGTAGGATGATTCATTGATTGGGGACACGTCTTCGGTTGACGTCGCGACGAAGGAGAACATGGAGGCTCTGATCGGGATCGGCGGTGAGCTGCTGAAGAAGCCCGTGTCAAGGGTGAACATTGACACGGGGATGTACGAGGCCGTTGATGGTGAAGGAACAAATGCAGAGGCTCTAGCACGCTTCGCAAAGATACTCTCCGAAGAGCGCAGGCTACGCCAGAGCAATCTCAACTCCAAATAGGTCTCAGTTGCGAAGTGGATGAGAGAGGCGTGGTAGCTGAAGTGCTGAACGCATTATTAGTTCTTTTTAATTAATAAAATTGTAATCATGCGAAGTACAATGGACCAATAAACATATGTAAGCATAGAGTGACATATATAGGTGGGCGCCTTTGTGCACTGTGATTCACAAAAATGAAAAGATGAGTTCTCTATGTGCATATTACAAAGAATTTGTGGATAGCCATATGAACTGATCCTGATGGACCACTAACCGTGCAGCAGTGCGCATATTGAGTGATGTACGTGGGAAAATAATTAAAGTGATTCCCATGTGCCGATTAGCTGGACGTACTATCTTAAATGAAACGGCCAACGTAACCTTTTAGATTAGTTTTTCTGCACATGAACGTTGTACTTTGTCCTTTTTTGATATATGATACTCGCTCGTACTTCTGAATTCATAACTTTTTTTTTGTCGAATATGCAGGAGCTTTGCATATCTTTGAATTAAAGAAGGTGAGTTATAGATTACAAGAACCCCGCCGGGGATGACGGAAGGCGCACATGTTGCGCAGAAACGGAAAAAACCCCTAGCCCGGGACGCAGCCACGGGTGACAGTCGGGACTACTCGCAACACAGACTACCTAGGTTCTTGGCGCCAGCCGCGATCCAGAGCTGACCTTCGTTTGAGATTTTGACCAGGGTTCCTTGAGGATCAGATGGCTCGTCCCGGAAGACCCTGGCATTGCGCTCCTTCCAGATTTGCCACGATGTCAAAGCGAATAAGCTGTCAAAGCCCTTGCGCTGGTGTGGTTGCAGCTGTGCCCTCAGTCGAGTCCACCATTGGCCTATGGAGCATTCACCGGGCGGTATTGATGGGAGTCCAAGCCGGTGCAGGATCGGCCACCATATCTTCTTAGTGAAGGAACAGCCGGTGAAGAGGTGGTCGCAGGTCTCCGGTTCCTGGTCGCAGAGAACACAGGTCGCATTGGCGTCAAGACCATGTCGTAGCCGCCGATCTGCAGTCCAATGTCGCCTGCGGTACGCCAACCAAAGGAACAGCTTGACACGCAGTGGAGCCCAAGTCTTCCAGATCAGGTCGGCGCCCTCAAATTGTTGTGTGCCATGGAGCATCATGTTATATGCCGACTTGGCTGTGTACTGGCCACTGCTGGTCCAACGCCAGGTGAACTGATCCTGGTCATCCTCAGTTAGACGCACCAGCTGGAGCGCATTCCAGAGGTGAAGGTACTCCTCGACGGCTGGTAGCGAGAGGTCACCGGTGATGTCGCGGATCCACTGTCCATCAAGGATAGCTTGAGCTACTGTGGTCGATCCCCTGGAGCGCCGCAAGATGGCGCGCGCCAGCGTTGGCGCCCAGGCCGCAGCTGACTTGCCATCAAGCCAATTGTCTGTCCAGAATTTTGCTCGCTGACCATTGCCGATGGTGACCAGGATCGAGGCCTGGAAGAAGGCTCGTACCTGCGGCTCAGTGTGCAACGGCAGTTCCGCCCAGGCCCTCTCGTCGTCTGTCTTCTGTAGCCACAGCCATCGACATTGTAGCGCGAAGCCGGCCAGCTTGAGATCGACGACCCCAAGGCCGCCAAGACATGTTGGCAGACAGACCGTAGGCCAGTTGACCATGCATTTCCCCCGGACTTCTCGATCGTGGCCGGCCCAGAAGAATTTCCTGCAGGCGGAGTTGATCCCCTCGCGCACCCAGGACGGCAACTTCTCAGGCGTATATCGGTGTTGCCATCATTGTCGCCTTCACGTAGACCAAACGCCCGCTCCTCGCCATTAGGGACCCTTTCCATGGCGGCAATTTGGCTACTACCTTGTCCACCAGGGGCCGCAGGTGAGCCCTGGGGATGAGCTTGACGCTCAGTGGGAGGCCCAGGTAATTGATCGGAAAGGGTGCGATCTGACACTGGAGAATCTGTTGCACTTGATGTACTGCGGCATCATCCCCGGTGATTGGGGTTATGGAGCATTTGGACAGGTTGGTGCGCAAGCCCGCCGTTTCGCCAAAGATATCAAGGACCTCCTTGATCGCTAGCGCCTCCTGCACCGATGGCGATGCAAACAAGATGGCGTCATCAGCATATAGGCTGCACCGGTATTTGATCGCTGGGTGGCCGATCTCCTCCAACACTCCCGCGCTTGCAGCTTTCTCAAACAGCTTCGCCAAGACGTCCATCACTAGGATGAAGAGTTGGGGACTAAGTGGGTCACCTTGTCGCACGCCCCGCATGTGCTGAATGTGTTTGCCCGGCCTCCCATTCAGCATCACCTTGGACGTAGCCGTGGACAGGAGCGTGGAGATCCAGTCCCTCCAGCGATCACTGAATCCCGTCGCCGCGAGCACTTCCAGCAAAAAAGGCCAAGACAGTGTGTCGAACGCCTTGGATATGTCGAGCTTTAACAGAAGTTTGGGTATCTTCTTCTTCCGTAGAAGGACTGCAGCTCGCTGGACATACTTGAAGTCGTCCAAAATGGAGCTCTGTCGCACAAAGGCACTCTGATTATTGGCAACCAATTCAGGCAAGCGAGCAGCAAGCCTGTTCGCGAGCAGCTTAGACACGAGCTTTGCAAAACTGTGGAGTAGCGTGATTGGCCGGTAGTCCTTAGCTTCCTCCGCGTCTGGCTTCTTGGCAATCAGAACGATGAGGGCATTGTTCAAGCATTGGAAGCTCCTCCTTCCACCCGCGAAGAATGCGTTAACCGCAAACATGATATCATTCCGGATCACCGGCCAGGCATGAAGATAGAACGCGCCGGTGAATCCATCAGGGCCCGGCGATTTGTCTTTGGGCAGGCTTTTGATCGTCGATCATGCCGAGCGACATGAGCACTCCCTGGACCTCCAATTTCTGGGTATGCAAGAGCATGACCTGTCCAGTATGGATGCGCCTTTCAAGGTTGAGGAGGATTGCGGTGTGATCCCCAGCCTTGATGCTTGCAATGTGATTTCGCCGTTGCCTACCCCGCGCCATCATGTGGAAGAATCGGGTGTTTGCATCCCCCTCCTTCAGATGTAGGATCCGCTACCGTTGCCTCGCAATGGTCCGCTCAAGGGATGCAAGACCCAGGCATTTGAGCTTGAGCTCCTTGCGAAGTTCGATTTCATCCGGCGACAACTCTCTGACATCATGTGCTTGATCGAGTTTGAGTACCACTTCTCGTGCAACGAGCAGCTGCGTCTTGATATTGCCGATGTGCTTGGCAGACCAGCTCTGCAGTTCCCTAGTGACGTTGCGAAGCAGGCAGTCCAGGCGCTTGAATGGGTCGTGTACCTGCTCCGGACAGAACCAGCCCCGCCGCACTGCCTCCATGAAGCCATCAAATTTGGGCCAAAATATCTCAAAGTGAAATCTGGGTTTTGGGGTTTGTATGGCATTGGTTTGCAGAAGGAGGGGACAGTGGTCCGACACTTCCGAGGAGAGCGCCTGCAGCTGGCAATGCGGGAATTGCTCCTCCCAATCCAGAGAAGCCAGCGCCCGATCCAGCCTCACTAAGGTCGGGCTTGCTCTCTCATTGCTCCAGGTGTAAACACGGCCGTTCATGTGCATATCCTGCAATTTGAGCTCGTCGATCGCCCTCCGAAACAAAGTCATGTTCCTTCGGTTGATACGAGAGTTACTGTTGTCGGCTGTCGAGAGAATCATGTTAAAGTCGCCAAGGACCAACCATGGCCCCTCACATACATCCCGCGCCGCCGCCAATTCATCCAGGAACAATTCCTTCTCCTGATCATCTTGCGGTCCATACACCGAGGTGAGCCACCAGTCGGGCGTTCCATCAGCATGGCGGAGCTTGACGGACAACGAGTAGCAGCCGACATGGGAGTCAACAATCTGCAGCTCCTCCTGCCGAACTGCTACGAGAACACCACCCCGAGTACCAAAAGAAGGCAAGAAGCAGTAGTCGCATCAGACAGCCGCGATGGCTCTAGCGTCGCGCCCTGTTGCCTTGCTTGCGGTGAAACAGCCTCTGATGACGGCGCCGTGTGTCCTCATGTCAAGCTTGCTGCGGTAGATGCCATCGTACTTGGCCTTGGCGGCGCGCGGCGAGAGCGCGGGATCGTCCATCCCGAACTTCTGCATCAGGATGACCTCCCCTCGCCGGACGCAGGCGAGCTTGCTGTTCGCCAGGCGGGTGCTTCGCTTGGGCGGCAGGGGCGCGGCTGGTGTAGCAAGCGCGGCCACCGGCGATGCTGCTTCCGTCGGCCTCCCACCCTGCGGCGTTTGGGGCTCCCCACAGAGCAGGAGCGGTGGCGGGAGGACAGGGGAGTGCACTTTGATTCGAACCGAGCTTACAAAGGCCTCAAGCGCACTGGATAGCCGTGGCCCAGATGGCGGGGTGGATGGGCCAGCGTCCGGCGCCGCCGGGGTTGGTTGGCCCAAAGTGCTGCTGGGCCTTGTTGCGCCTCTTGGCCTGGACGCCGTGGTGGCCCACGCGTCCGGGCCATCACCACCGATTCGCCCGCCGTGGCAGCTGGCAGCTCCCCTCATCTAGCCGTTGGTCTCCAGTGGAACGGTCAGGGTCGGCTCAGAGGGAGTTCCCGACAGACCCGGCTTTGGGACAGATGCGCTCCCCTGCGAGGGGTGCAGCGCCCGCCGGTCGGGAGACGCGCATCCCGTGGGCGAGGAAGCGGCCAAAAACGGTTGGCAGTCGCCGACAGGGTGGACAGACTCCTCGCTTTGCATCAGCTTTGCGCTTTCGCTTTCGGACGTCATCGGGTCAGGGCTCATGGTCCTGACATCATCCTGGCTGGCTTCCATCAGCCCATCGCCATTGCCACCGGGTGCGCAACTGGTCGGCATGGATGCCGGACCATCGCCGGCTCCGCCGTCCGGGTTCACCTCCGTCCCGGGAACGTGGCCACCGGCCGGTCTGATGAACAAACCGTCGCCGATGGATCCACCCTTACTGACAAGCTCCGGCCCGGTGGTGTGGCCGGCAGGTGTGTCGATGGCCGGCCGAGGAGCCCGGTCATTGCCGGAGGCGTCGACACCCTGGCAGATCTCCACTTGCGTTGCGCCAAGGTCATGAGCTGCGCGACCGTCCTGCCTGGAACCCGCTGGGCTGGCGGCTGCGCCGCCTCTGCCGCCGCGAGCACGGCCATTGGCGCCGGTGCGCCTGCCATCCCTCCGAGGCAGGGCAGACAGGCGAGGCCCCCCATAACCCTGCCGAAAGCCAGACGGGCCGTCCGGGCCTGCGTCGCCGCCGTCGGAGACGTCAACAGGCGGCGTGAATGACCGGAACTCTGCGATGGAGCGCAGGTGGAGGTCGATCGGGTAGGCGAGCATCCGCTTCTGCCTGAGGTAAGGCGGCAGGTTGCTGAAGATGCGCTGCATGTCAGGGTCGGAGTGCTGTGGTGGCGCCTCCGGCTCGGCCACCAAGAGCTTCTTCTTGGTCGGGATGGCGAACGGGTCGACCGTCCATGCCGCGACCTTGAAGGTGGTCAGGTCCTCCTTGCTCGCCGTCATCTCGTCCACGCTCTCGATCCAGGCATGCGGGGCGAGGAGCTTGCTCGCCGTGTCATGGTCCCAGGCGTGAGTCGGGATACCGTCGATCTCCACCGTGACCTTGGTGAGCAGGGTCACGGACTCCGCCTGCACGAGCCGCGTCCATGGCCGGAACGACAGGCTGGTGGAGGCGAACGGCAGCGGACTCGCCTCGAGGATGAGAGCGCGGGCGCTCGGCGAAGGGCACTCCACCAGGAAGTTGTCCGGGTGCGATGGCTTGACGACGATGAGGTCCTCGCGGAGGCCAATGGCCGCCGAGATAGCCCGCCGGATTTCAATCGCCGAGATAGCCCCGCCAGTAGCGTTACCCACCTCCGCCACCAGCGCGTGACGGAGCCGAGCCTCCTCGCCGGCCATAGCCTCGCTGCGCTCCACGTAGCAATACTCCGGTTCTGGCTGCGGCATGGGGCTGCAAGCCTGACCCGTCGAGGTAGCCACGGGCAAGGCAGGCCCAGGGCAGACGAGTGGTAGTGGCGGCGACACCGTGGGGGGCCGGCGGCGAGCGCCCGCCAGCAGGTGGCACATTGCCCGAGCCAGCGGCGGCTGGCTGGGGCGACGGCGTGCGGCTGGGGGCCGCGGATCCGGGCGGTGTCGGAGTGCCGACGCGCACGAAGAGCCGGCGCAGCGGCGCGCGCCCGCAATCCAGCGCCGCTGCGGTCGACGGCGGGACCTGGGGTCGCCAGCAGTCACGCGCCAGGTGCCTGAAGCGGTGGCAGCGCAGGGAACTCTTCGGCAGTCTGCAAGTGGCCACCCGATGGTTGTACGACAGGCAGTTGAGGCAGCGTCCTTGGACCTCCGGCGGCAGGCGGCGCGACGAAGAGGTGGAGGAGCCGCCCGAGGCCGAGGGGGGGGAAGGGGGGCGGGGGAGCTTCGCCTTACCACATCCGTGTACGAGGGCGGCGACGGGGAGGGAGAGAAGTCGAAGTCGACCTGCTCCTCCTCACCGATGTCTTCTTCGGGCCACCGCATCTCCATATATAGGTCCTCCAGCGGCCGGGTAGAAGGGGCGGGCAGCGGGGGACAGGGGGGTTGATGCCGCCGGCGGGGAGGGCGGCACATCGATCCGCGGCGGAGGGGCCACGGCGGAGGGGCCGGAGCCGGGCGCGGCGGCCAGCGGAGGGTTTTGGGGGGTGGTCGCCGGGGCCTGGGTGGCCACCGGCGAGGGGGAGGAGGAAGGAGGGGAGAGGAGCGGCTCGCTCATCCTTGCATGCATTGCTCTGCTGAATTCATAACTTTAATTACTCTTTTAGTTGAGACTTCAATATTGAGGTTGTTGACACTTCAGCCAGTTGGAGAGTAGACACACTGTGAGTTCGAAGTTCACCTACCCACTTAGGCTTGCGTGTCAATACGTGTCAGCAATATAGGCTACAGCAGGTCGATCTGTGAGAGAATGTGTTAATATTGCAATCGTGTAAAATGTGCTTGCTTGTGTGAAAATAAGGAACACTTCCAGCCGGTAATCTTTTAGCTTTACATTCTCCAGTCTCCAAAGCTATATGAATCTTCATTTGATCATTTCAATGGTGGGTTATTATAGGAATCCACACTGAGGTTTTACAAAAGTTGGCAGAGTCTTTCTTGGTCGTTCGTGACGGCCAGCTTGGATCAGTTTAAAAATAAATTTCGGTCCATATAATAAGAACCAAGATCACATGGGCACTTGGATATAGTTAAATAGCCCCAATGTCCACATTAAACAACCTATTTACATCGTGAGTGTGACACGTGCATCGTCTTCAACCAAATACATTTTCGCAACTGAAGTCGATCATGTCCTATCAATTTCAGTCATTTTCTCTAGCTAGGACAATTGGTATTCCAGATCTAATAATGAGGTAATCTTATAAGCTTTAGGGCTCCACCGTGAGACCAAATGGCCTGTTTTGGCGCACATGCTAAAAGTTGAAGCGGTTCTTACATACTCTAGAACTACCCTTCACAGTGAGTTGCATACACCAACCATGCACAGAGTTCACCTAATAACAGTACCTAAGCTGGTGAACTTGAACTTACGGCTGCGGATCTCCACTTATGGCTGTTGACATCAGTCGCCCTGGCTAAAGCTCAAAGGAATATAATTGATGTAGCAGTGTGTGGTTAATTTCTACTTGCAGAGCAGACCTAACTGCCTCATTTGATTATCCAGAGCTTCTTAGTTTTGGTCTTCATTGCCCATTCGTCATGCTTGTGATACGATAACTCAGTTAAAAATCTTGCTTCAGTAGCCTCCAGCTATATGAAAGCGTTTGCATCATGTCGCCACATACATCGTCGCCACTCAAAGCTAGATTTGCCAAAGATCATGAACTCCATGACACAAAGCCGAATCGGCATTAAGATGATAATCGACCAGTTCCTCCTTTTCCCCTTTGGCTTCGCCACATGGATTCAGTATTTTGTGGTTTCGTTATGCCATTATGGTCTCGTGAAAGGAATCGGGCTGTCAGAGGTCAAGAGCTGCCTTCTATCTTCAAAAAATAAACTGATTTGTCACTATGTTTTATACTGAAAAACAATATATATACATGCCGAACTGAGTTATCATGTTATGAAAACAATGCCGTCTTGGAAACTGGCTGGAGATTTAAGAAATCATCAGTATTCAGATCCTCGACTCCAACCACAGGGCATGGAGCAACAACTAATATCAATATTCTCTTCTCCCATCTCCATCAACCACACAATATTCCCTGCATGTGATATGTAGTACACTGATCCATTCCTGCCAACTGATATTTCATATCGGAGATAGTAACACGTACGCTGACAAACTCTTAGTACATGTACGTAGCAGTTACTCGGTCCATTCATGGAATACAATAGCTAACTGTGCGACAACATGCAATGCGTGAGGACTACCAGCTGGCCACAAGCTGTATATTATTGTCTTCCACAGATTTAGGGCCACATGTACACAGCTCAGCCCACCATCTTGAGCTCAATTGATTGATTCCCCTAGTGGACAATACCATTCTAGCCCCAGAGCTAACCAGTTCACACTACTACAGAATATATTTTTTGTGAAAACCGCATGTGAAAACTTGTCGGTGCCGCTTATAAAGATGGTGGGCTCCGTGGCCGTTCAAGCCGGGAGTGAAAATGACTTTCACTGCCGGTTTGTATAAAGAACCGTTGTGAAAATAGAGCCCATTTTCACGACGGTTTGTATGACAAACCAGCACTGGAAATGACATTTAGTGCCTGTTTGAAAGCCCACGGTATAAATTGTCTCACCCCTTCTTCTCTAACCTGACAGCCTCTTTCACCATTGTTGCGGCCACTATTTTCAATTTTTATCATGGAAACTTGGGATTTTCGAAGGATACGATACACGTCAACAACTTCTTGCAAGTTTAGTACTTTGCTAAACAACACTTCCTACCATGTTTATTTGGCTTGATTTTGTATGTTTGGCTTGAATTTGATGGAGGTTGTTCTTCATGATAGAGGTCATTTGTCTCCATTATTTCCATGGTTGAGCTTGAATTGTGATGGATGGACAACATTCATCAAGTCCCATCACTCCACCTGATACATGCTTCAACATTTGTGTAACACTTGATTCAAAAATATGTGAATCCTAACTCAATATTTTGGATAGAATAAAGTCATCATTCGATCATCACAAAGGATGTAGTCTTGTTGGCCATCATAGATATCCATCTATTGTAGCACACGAAAATCTTAAACACGAAAAGACGTAGAAGCTAAAATCTTATAAAACATGGATCTGAATCCTCAAGAAATACCAGCCAAAAACTAGTCAGTTAATGTTCATTTGGCCCAGATTGGCCAATAATGGGGCTCCAGACATCACCATTGGGCCCAGCAAGCTGGGCTGCTAGTTTATTTCACAGCCTGCTATCATCACCAAACCATTTCTTTGGTATGGTCTTGTTGGAAAAGTTGATAAAATACTTTATCAATAAAAATTTACTATTAATTCTCAAAAAAAAATTTACTATCAACTTGGACACAATTATGGGTAAAAGTTCTTTATTACATGGTAACAGCTAAGACAAAATTTGATCCGGGACATCGACTTTCTTTGCAAATGAGGAAATTGACCGTGTACAATTAGAAAATCATCATTATTCGTTGTAGAACACTGTAATGATTATACTATTATTTTCAGTTATTGAAGGAGAGAAAAGGAATAGGAATAAATTATCCCTCCATTGAAGTGGGGTCCAAGTGTCAACTCCTTTGTTGGTGTTGAATTCACAGGTGAACACCAAACAGTAACTTCAAAGAAACTATATCTCTCTCCAAAAGTTATCTCCTTACATTATGTTTCTGATTCATATTTATAAGGCTTCTCAGATCCATTTTACGTACCAAAATACCCCTGTTACAAAGAGCATAATCCTAGCCTAACCTATCACAAGTTTATACAACAGGGGTATCTTGGTAACCGTTGAAGACAAACACAATTTGAATTCCTCTACATATCACGTCGTCTTGCACCTTTCCACCGATTCCTCTGACGCGATCCATGCCACAAGAGTCATCAGCGTGCACGCGGGGACCTCCGCGCGCCATCCTTCGATGTGTTGGCTCGAGTCCTGTGTGCGGGGACCTTGTCCACGCATAGTCCCGCTCGTTCCTGTGACAATACATTGTTAACCTAGAATGAGTTACCTTATCCTTTCCTCACCACATCTGAACCTTTCCGACTCTCCATCTCGTTCATGATAAACCATCGAAAACCTGCAGAGGTGACCCTGACAAAACCGCCCCCAACATCCTTCTCCTCTCTATGTTAAATAGGTCAAAAAGGACTATTTTTCTACCTCTTCTTTCTTATCGAATCAAGGAAAATAATATTATGATCATTGTAGGATCCAAATGACCATAAATTTATATATTTAGTACCCAGTCAATTTTCTCATTTGTGGTGTCAACCAGACAATTCGAAAAATGTTTGATATCCAGAGCAATTTTGCCTAAAACTAATGTGATAAACTGATAATACATCATTGTCGGTAACTCACAGTACTAACTTGGGCGTGAACCAAAACTGAACCAACCGTTTTCATCCGTTCTTGGTACATTAATCCATGAGTCATGCATGGATAAAGTAACACTACTCGGCTTGTTTTGTGCAATGTTGCTAGTTAATTTACCTGTAGCTTATAATTTCTCTAGCCCAAAACATACCTTAGATTTAACCAATTACCACGAGGAAGATAAGCCACAATAGATGTTTCGCGCCCGTGTATCATCAGCGAGTTTACAGCGACCTTCATATAATTGGAGTCTGGACGTACATATATCTCTCTACTGTCACATCGAATCTCATTGTCGTCAGGTTCTCTATATATAATCAAGACATTTTTTTCATTCTGGAAAGTATAATATTAGTGTAACAGATTCCTATATAAGACAAAAAAAGAGGTACAGCAGCGACGGAAGGCAACAGTCGACCGGCTTAGTATTTCTTTAGGCTTTTTGTGTCAAGTTTTTGCCTTGGCTGTTGGACCGCATGCACAGAGTCAATTTCTTTTTTCTTTATTTATTATAAAAGTTTGATGTATATATATTAGCCACTGCAGTTGTCCCTCCGGCCAGTTGGAAAAATCTTGAAAAAAAAACTAAGATTCCAATACCACGCCTAAATGTATTGCGTAAAGTTGAACGATGGAAGATTATGCAGACACTACGGGAAACCCCCCCGTTTGCCGAGTGTCTGAAGCACTCGGCAAAGGCCTATATGCACTCGGCAAAGTCTTTGCCGAGTGTAACACTCGGCAAAGAGGTTACGGCATAGGTCATGACAGTAAACAGGCCCTTTGCCGAGTGTCACCTGTCGGGCACTCGGCAAAGGCTTTGCCGAGTGCCGACGTCGGCACTCGGCAAAATAAAGCACTAACAGACGGCCGCGAACGGCGCGACGCCGTTCGTGGCCGTCTGTTAGTGCTAACAGAGTGTTTGCCGAGTGTCGCACTCGGCAAAGACTTGTCTCTTTGCCGAGTGTCGCACTCGGCAAAGGCCTGTCCAGGGGCCCGCCCCTAACACGCCTTTGCCGAGTGTCGCACTCGGCAAAGACTTGTCTTTTTGCCGAGTGTATTGGCCATCACACTCGGCAAAGGCTGGTTAGGGGCAGGCCCTGGACAGGCCTTTGCCGAGTGTGTGGGCCTTAACACTCGGCAAAGGCTGCCTCTGTGCCGAGTGTTAAGGTCCAAACACTCGGCAAAGGCCTAGCACTCGGCACAGGCTGTTTCAGAAATGACAGAAACAGCCTCTTTGCCGAGTGTAAAGGCCTATACACTCGGCAAAGCACCTCTTTGCCGAGTGTTACACTCGGCAAAGCGTCAATTTTACCCCTATTTTTGTTTATTTATTGCATTAAAAGGACCCCTCAACAAAAACATCACAGGCAGTTTATAATAGACATCACAGGCAGTTAATATATATGATAATAAGCATCACAGGCAGTTCAAATATATGATAATAACCATCACAGGCAGTTTATATATATATATACATCAACCACAACCACATATCCGAGTATAAACATCACCATCAGTTCGACAAACACATAGGTTCTAAGCATCCATAGGTTCACAAGTACAGTCCACAATGAAACATAAGTCACAAGCATCCATAGGCGCCAATTCACTGAGGAGGGG
This sequence comes from Echinochloa crus-galli, assembly GCA_900205405.1. Taxonomy (NCBI): domain Eukaryota; kingdom Viridiplantae; phylum Streptophyta; class Magnoliopsida; order Poales; family Poaceae; genus Echinochloa; species Echinochloa crus-galli. Next base: position 571,558 of record OAMR01000690.1, read on the forward strand.
GTCCGGGTCCGAACAACACTCTAGCCGCCCGCGCCGCAAGGTCGTCGTCTTGAGGTGCGTCATTTGACGCCGCCGAGCCAGGAGCCTGCCCAAAAGAGATTTATATGTGTGTTACAAGATTTTCGACAGAAATGAGTTGTGAAATGAAATTATAAGGTTCTCAAGTGACTCACGGGGGAAATAGGCACACGTGGTGCAGGCGGTGGTGGCATCGGCGGCGGCGGAGCTTCACCCACGCGCTGGCCAATGGTCTGCAGGTAGGCAAAATACCTGCTCCTGCCACGCTCGGTTCGTCCGCTCGGCCTCCTCCTTCTGCCTCTCTTTCTCAGCCTCCGCCTCCCTCATTTGCGGCGCGCGGGGCGGAGGCTCGGGAGGCGGAGGGCGGCGTCCGGGCCGGCGGCCCGTCGGGG
>OAMR01000690.1:590048-636351 GCA_900205405.1 Echinochloa crus-galli
CACTCGGCAAAGGCTGTGTTTGCCGAGTGCCATGGCCCGGGCACTCGGCAAATGCGCCACGTGGTCCACCTCTTCGGTCGTGCGCAGTCACGTCAGCGGCCAGCGCGCGGCCACGTGGCAGATCTGTTTGCCGAGTGTCAGATCCAGGACACTCGGCAAACAGGGGGTGCCCGCGGGGACTTAACCGCCACGCGGCGCCCCCAACCCTAAACAAACACCGCCGCCCGCCTCCGCCTCCTCTCCCTCGCCCGCCACCGCCGCCGTCGCCCCGCCTGCGGCCGCGCGCGCACGCCGCGCTCCGCCCGCGGCCGTCCCCTCCCGGGCCGCCGCCGCCGGGACTCCGCCCGCCCTCCGCCCGCGGCCGCCGCCTCCCGGGCCGCCGCCGCGCGCCCGGGCCGCGCCGCCGGGACTCCGCCCGCCGCCGTCTCCGCGCCCCGGCTGTCCTCCTCACCGGCCGCCGGCGCGGACGCGGCCCGAGCGCCACCACCCCTCGCCGCCGTCCTGGGCGCCGGCCGCCGCCCCGCGCCTCCGAGCCTCCGCCCGCGCGCCGCCTCGACAGGCCGCCGGCCGGACGCCGCCCGAGCCGCCGCCCGATAGGCCGCCGGCCTCCTCGCCGGCCTCTCCCCGCCGCCACCGCCTCCCTGCTGCTCCTTGAGGTATTTTTTTTTGATGTGGAAGTTGGACAAATAATGTCAATTTAGTTACTGTTTTGTGGTAGAATAGATGTGGTAGTTGTTGCTTTTCATACATAGGATAGAAATATATATATGTATATGAATGGATGATAGAATTTGTTCATTGTTAGGAAAATTCGCTCCTGAATTTTGATATGGTAGTTGTTGAATGTATATATATATAAATTGGATGATAGAATTTTGATAGGAATGCTAGCATATTTCACCTCATTTGCAAAGTGGTCGGCCTCTTGTGTATGTGGTTGTTGGCTTCGTGCCGTGGATATCCTTGTTATGTGGTTGTCGGCCTTCGTGCCGTGTTTTTTTGCAGGTTGGGTTTTCAGAAACCTCCCCGTGCAGGGGAGGTGCTGCCGAATTTTTCATTTGACAACATTTCGTTTTTTTTCAGGGAGAGGCCCTTTGCACCATCCTCGGCTTTAGCTCCGCCGCCCCACGCCGTTCCCCGCTGCTTGCACCGACACGAGCGTCCCCGACTCGCCCACCGTCGAGCCCGTAGGTGAGCACATGCAAACCATAGCGGCGTGCGGCGGCGGCGGCAGGCGGGGCGACGGCGGCGGCGGCGGGCGAGGAGAGAGGCGAGGCGAGGAGAGATGCGGCGGCGGCGGTGTTTGTTTAGGGTTGGGGGGCCGCGTGGGCGGTTAAGTCCCCCTGGGCACCCCCTGTTTGCCTAGTGTCTTGGATCTGACACTCGGCAAACAGATCTGCCACGTGGCTATGCACGCTGGCAGCTGACGTGGCCACGCGCGGCCGAAGGGGACGGCCACGTGGCCTTTTTGCCGAGTGCAAGGGCCACGGCACTCGGCAAAGGCGCCCTTTGCCGAGTGTGTCAGACCTGACACTCGGCAAAGGTGCTCTTTGCCGAGTGTAGCACTCGGCAAACATTTCCCAGAACATTTACACCATACCAAATTTTTCAAATTTGATCACATACACATAAAAATATCTTGTCAAATACATTCATCAATGCACATTTTGTGCTTCAATGGAATGTTTTCATTATTTTATGCCTATATACCTCATAATTCTTTCATATATTTCATTATTTCATGCGGAGAAGGCCGTAAAAATAATTTAAAAAATATCAAATGGGTCCGGAAAAATATGATAACTTCAAATGAAGCAATCTACGTCATCTATTGCCTACAGAAAAAGTTATGAACTCAAACTCTAATTCAACTTCACTTCGTTTCAAAATCCAGCTGTCTCCTTCTCAACTCTCTGAAACTTCTACGCACATATGCTCTCAAGTACCTATGAGAGACACAGCCGTATATATAAACTTTTCGAAATCATCTCAACTTTTTCCCACGGGCTCCACATAAGATATAAAGAGCCTTTGACAAGTATCGCTGCAAAAAAATAAAGTTGGAGATCAAAAACATAAGTTTAAAAACTAAGGTCTCCTGTTTGCCGAGTGTTTACCAAGAAACACTCGGCAAAGGCACGGTTTGCCGAGTGCTGCCAGCTCAGCACTCGGCAAAGAGAAAGTTTACCGAGTGTTTACTGGAAACACTCGGCAAACCCACCATTCAATCCCTACAAAAAACCCTTGTATTCAAAATTTTCAAACTTTTGTGTTTGAATTCCAAGTTTTTTCAGAAATATTTTCAAATTTTCAAAATCTTTGCCGAGTGTCCGTGTTGTACACTCGGCAAAGCTGTGGCAGTCCAAACGGCCGTTGGCACACGCGGCACGTGCTAGACACGTGCCACAGCTTTGCCGAGTGTCAGGTTGGAGACACTCGGCAAAGTAGATGCAGCCCAAGCGGCCGCCAACGGCCGTTGGCAGCCGTTTGGGCTGCATCTACTTTGCCGAGTGCAGAAGGCAGACACTCGGCAACAAACCTCTTTGCCGAGTGTCAGCATGCGGACACTCGGCAAAGAGGTTTGTTGCCGAGTGTCTGCCTTCTGAACTCCGCAAAGTAGATGCAGCCCAAGCGGCCGCCAACGGCCGTTGGCAGCCGTTTGGGCTGCATCTACTTTGCCGAGTGCAGAAGGCAGACACTCGGCAACAAACCTCTTTGCCGAGTGTCAGCATGCGGACACTCGGCAAAGAGGTTTGTTGCCGAGTGTCTGCCTTCTGCACTCGGCAAAGTAGATGCAGCCCAAACGGCCGCCAACGGCCGTTGGCGGCCGTGTCACGCGTTGAGCACGTGCGGCATCTTTGCCGAGTGTCCCTTGCCTGACACTCGGCAAAGTGCGTCTTTGCCGAGTGTCGGCGTCCGGCCACTCGGCAAAGAGCGAGCTAGAATGTTTAATAGACTAATAAGTAAATTATTAATTAATAATAATATATGTATGTTATAATGTAGTTATAGATGATGTTATGGTTATATTTTATTATTATAGTATGATAGAGTAGATTTTAAAGATATTAAAACCATATAAATACTATAATTTTTTATATTACATATATTATTATGGCAATTTTAAATTTAACTCTAGCTCAACGAGCTTAACGAGCCAGCTCGCGAGCTTAATAAGCCAAGTTTCTCTTTGCCGAGGGCCTTCTTCTGGACACTCGGCAAAGAGAGTCTTTGCCGAGTGCCCGATATTATACACTCGGTAAAGACCGAGACACTCGGCATATGCCGGGTTTCCCGTAGTGAGAGGATGAGATGATACATTCTGGGTGACGTGATGATGACCTAATGAGCTACAATCCGGTGGAGGGATTTTGCTAGGGCTGGACAAAATTTTGCTCGTTTCCTTAACGAGCCGAGCCGAGCTGGCTCGTTTGGCTAACGAGCTCGAACGAGCCGAGCCAAAACAAGCCGAGCTGGCTCGACATCTACCCCTAGTTTTTGCATATGACGACCACATCTTTTGGTCACACACCACCAAACTACATACTAGGTGGAGTACATCAATTGGTGACCTGAGCATTCATTCTAGAAAATGATGGTGTGTAAAGATTCCTCGAGAGAAAAAAAAGTGGTGTTAGGGAACATTTGGCTCGGTTTGTTTGGCTGCAACCTTCTGTCTATCCTTTTTGCGATAGAAAGTTGATCGACCAACTAAACTATTGTCACGTGGTCCGACATGTATGAGTTTTTTAGAAGAAAGTAGATGATCCTCTGTCTTATTTTCCATCAAAGATGATCTGGGCAATCAAGTAAAGTTACACGGACCCGGTAAGTCTCTCCCTCCCTTATATTTTTTTTAAGGGCTCCGTATGCAGTCTTCATTGGAGACCAGAATGCCCGACGATGACTCGAACCCCTGCTGGTTCAGCTTCTCCTTTGGAGTTTATAGTTTACCCTAAATCAAAATATATATCTCTAACTTAACTAATTCTGTATGAAAATATATTAATTTTTACAAATATCAAATAAATGCAATATCTATATATATTTCATAGTGTGTGACGAAACTAATTTGATGGTATACATGTTGATATTTTGTTGTATAAAATGACTAATAATTTGAAATGGGGAATACATACAAAAGCAGCTCGCATACATTGTAACAGTTCACATGGTAAGTTAGAGCAAATTGTTGTATCGTAACAATAGCCCTGTAGATAGTTGCAATCCAATCTTATTTGTTTCATGGAATACATACTATTAAAAATTAGATTGTTTATTTGCACTTGTGGATTGTGAAAAGCAGCTTGCATACATTGTAACAATCCACAATAGCCCTGTAGATTGTTGGAATCCACATCAATAATGGCAATGTGCAAAGGAGCAAGCACATCTGGAAACTGAAAGTTCCATTGAAAATAAAAGTTTTCATGTGGTACCTAAAGAGAGGTGTTATTTTGACAAAAGATAACCTAGCTAGAAGAAATTGGAATGAAAATAAATTATATTCGTTCTGTTCCAAGGAAGAGACAATACAACACCTATTTTTTGATTGTCACATGGCCACTTTCCTTTGGCGATCTGTCCAAGTGGTTTTAAATCATCCAAAACCTCTTAGTTTCAGTTACTTATTTACTAATTAGCTAGTGGGTTTAAATATGAGGTTAAAAAATCAGATGTTAGTAGGTGCTTCTGCTTTATGTTGGGCACTCTGGCTAAGTAGGAATGATTTGGTCTTTAACAATTCACCACACAAAACTTACTTGCAGGTACTGTTTCGGGGAACGTACTGGCTTTGTTTCTGGGCACGGCTTCATCAGCTTGAAGACGACAGATAAGCAATAAAAGACGTCTGCCAGGCTTTGGAGACATTGGCCATGTGTTTTTTCGCCCATCATGAATAGAGATTTATTAATAGGATTACAAACTAATGCTTCTATCATCAAGGCCGGATATTTACATCCATTATCTAAAGAGATTGTTGGAATCCAATCTTATTTGTTTCAGGTGATTATAAAGGTTACAATCCAGAATCCCAAGCTAAAACAAACATAAGCATATATACTTGAGCTCCATGTCAAATTTCAATTTTCTCTTCAGTTATGAAATAGTAGTCTGATGTGAAAACACGTTTGCAGTTGGTCAAACTCTCCAAGAAACGCGGGAACCACGGCTTGGTGGGTAGTGGAGTAGCTAGAGAACTTAACGATCCCATGTGCTATGATTCAGATCACTAACTGGAAAGTATACTTACAAATAGACAGGAATGAGCACTGAGAAAATGAGGCACTCGGGCACTCGGCCATCTTTGACCCAATCCCATTTTCATATTATATTATGGGAGAGTGTTTACCATACGAAATCATAAGAGTGAGTCTATGGCAGTCGCGATGTTACTCTATGAAGGTGTACTACAATATAAGTTGTGTCAGTGAATGTACACATGCACAAGAGTAAAATATAAAAGCGGTCCCTAAACTTGTCTTGTTGTGTCATATAGGTTCATAAACTATTAAAATGCATATTTGAGTACCTAAACTTGTTAAACTATGTCATCTAGGTCCAAAGTTTCGAAAATACCCCTATGACTAATGACATGGCTGCTAATTGAGCATCATTTTTATACTATTTCTCTCAACAAATTAGTTGTTTATATCACAATACTTAGAGAACTTTATTTGTTTTGTACCATAACACAATTACAAATTAAGATATGGACAAATATCAGTAATATAAAGGTATTTTTGGAATTTTGGACCTAAATGGCATACTTTAGCAAGTTCTGGGATTTTAACGTGTATTTTGAGAGTTTTATGATCTAGACGACATCCGAGGACAAGTTTAAAGACCGCTGGTATATTTTACTCCATGCACGTACAAACTAAGCTGATTTTGAAAAGCTTCAATGGTCCAACAGATGCCACCTAATTTGAAAATAAAAACGTCGCCAAGGCAAAAGGCAATGACAATCACCAAGCAATGAGCACCCTAGACCTTAAAGAAATCATAAGCTGTTGGTGTCAGCTTTTCTTATCCGGATCTGTCCCCATTCCAGTGGAATTGGGCCTTCCGGGACCTATAGTCCCTGCTGAAAGCATGATTTGAAAGATGTGGAGAGAGAATTGATTAGAAGTGTATCATACAAGCTAAAACCAAGAAGCCTTATCATTGCCACTGGCGCATATATTCTTGGAGGTCGACACCAACTCAGGCTCAAGCTACTACAGAAATCACTTCACCATGGGCAGCAACGGCACGGCCACCGCCGGCGCCGCCCACGCATCGACGGCGCCGCCGCCGCCGTCGCAGGGGAGGCTGATCACCGTGCTGAGCATCGACGGCGGCGGCATCCGCGGCCTCATCCCCGCCACCATCATCGCCTGCCTCGAGGCCAAGCTCCAGGTACATACAAGTTAACCCGGCCACGATGCTCGAGCTCCAATGATTGAGCTCCAGGTGTGGCTAGCTTAATACCCTTGGAACGATGTGTACGTACCTGCAGGAGCTGGACGGGCCAGAGGCCAGGATCGCCGACTACTTCGACGTGATCGCCGGCACGAGCACCGGCGCTCTGATCACGGCGATGCTGGCGGCGCCGGACGACAAGAAAAGGCCGCTCTTCGCCGCCAAGGACATCAGCCAGTTCTACCTCGACAACGGCCCCAAGATCTTCCCCCAGAGAAAGTATATATGTTGTCATCGATGATCTTATTCATCTTGTCCTCCACTACCAAACATTCCACACTTTATTCAGAAGCATTAAGCTAAAAAAAATGAATCACAATTATTCACACAGTCTGACAGTGAAACAGCACCAGCTGCTGAGCTAGCTGATGCAAGCTAGACGATCAGAAGTGTGATGATAATGTAAGCAACTAACCACGCATGATATAATTTTTGCAGGATGGGGTTCTTGAAGCCGGTGGCGAATCTGGTGAGCGTGATGAGGGGCCCCAAGTACGACGGCGCGTTCCTGCACGACAAGATCAAGAGCCTCACCCACGGCGTCCGCATCGCCGACACCGTCACCAACGTCGTCGTGCCGGCGTTCGACGTCAAGTCCCTGCAGCCGGTGATCTTCTCCACCTACGAGGCGGCGCACGAGCCCCTCAAGAACGCGCACCTCTCCGACATCTGCATCAGCACATCAGCAGCTCCAACCTACTTCCCGGCGCACTACTTCCGCACCACCGCCGGCGACGGCGACAAGACCCGGGAGTTCCACCTCGTCGACGGCGGCGTCGCGGCGAACAACCCCACCATGGTGGCCGTGTCCATGCTCGCCAAGGAGGTGCTCCGCCACAACCCGGACTTCATCCCCGTCGAGTACGGCAACTTCCTCGTCGTCTCCGTCGGCACCGGCGCGCCCAAGCAGGCGGAGAAGTACACGGCGCCCAGGTGCGCCAAGTGGGGCCTGCTCCGGTGGCTCTACGACGGCGGCTTCACGACGCTCATCGACATCTTCTCCCACGCCAGCGCCGACATGTTGGATATGTTCCAAATTCCACATCCACGACATAGGCCGGGCTTCTGCCGAAGCGCAGCGGAGGCCCGTCGCCGGAGGCTTGGGCCGGAGCGAAGCGGAGGCTGAAGCCGGCCCATCAGGACCACGCCCCCATGTTGACAGCTTATATATACCCTTGCTAGGGTTTCGTGGAGACGAGATTCTCTTGTAAGCCGCCATAGGCGTTGTAACCCAAACTCTTGAGATATAGTGAGATTGTGCTGGCTGGTGCCCGTGGTTTTTCCCCTTCGCATTGGAGGGGTTTCCACGTTAAATCTTGTGTCCCGCTGTGTTTGATTACTTCGTTATTCGCCGCCGTTTATAACACGACATGGTCGACATCCATGCCCAGGTGCTCTTCGAGGCCCTCCGCTGCCAGAACAACTACCTCCGCATCCAGGTAACACTATGAGAGAAATCAACAGCTGTCCCCCTCATATGCCTCGGCGCACTTAAGATCCGATGCTAATACAAAAGCTTAAATCTTTGTATATATGTATGCATGATTATAGGATGATTCACTAGTAGGACAGACATCATCTGTGGATATCGCGACGAAGGAGAACATGGAGGCGTTGATCGGGATTGGAAGGGAGCTTCTGAAGAAGACGGTGGCGAGGGTGAACATCGACACGGGAGTGTATGAGTCTGTCGCCGGCGAGGGCACCAACGAGGAGGCTCTCGAGCGCTTCGCTAAGAAGCTCTCCGACGAGCTCAAGCTACGCAAGAAAAACTTCAACTCCTACTAGCTAGTGTAGTTACCCTAGCTTTGCTGATATATACTGTGTGCCTCAAGAAGCGGAAGAATAAATGCGAATATCAATAAACAGCTTTAGATTGCTAGCTTTTAATCATGTATATAACCTTATTATGTGTGGCTGGAGTTGTAATTAATATGAGGGGTACGTGTGGTAATATAATCGATCATCACATTGGTAATCTGAGTAAACATGTAACTTTTTTAGTGCCATATTCAACAACATTTTTTTAGCGAGGAGACGAATCTCAGAATGTGCCTTTGTGCCCGGGATTGTTGGATCGGCATGTATTTTGACCTAACTACCAGTGCATGTGTTAGACAGCCAAGTCTTCGTGAAGAGATCGGAAAAAAAACGGTAATGCTGGTCCTAGAACGTCCCATAGATCGGAAGTCGACTTCCCCTTCCTCTGTTTATTTATTTCCTATATACACTGTACTTCTGCCGTCTATGAGTCCAGCGCCATCGATGACCCTGCCTCCTCCGTGCCGACGCCCCACACGATCACGAGCTGTCGCCGCTCCGCCGTCGACGTCCCGCACGCAGCCACCGCCGACCCGCAGTCTCATGCGCCGTCAACGTGCCGCCGCCGCTGGTCGTGCGGAGCGGCTCCCCGCGCCATGGCTCGCTTCAACCGGGCTTTGCTGCTGACCTTGCGTCGTTGTGCATGTTTAGCCCGGAGCTCGCACCGCCGTCAGCCATGTGCGTCGCGGCCCCGAGGCTCGCTCCGCTGCCGCCTATGCGGAGCTCGTCTCGCCTTGGCTGCCCCCCGGAGTTTTGTCCGAACGCACGCTACGGCTACCGCCCCGAGCTGTCCAGCCATATCTGCCGCGTCGGAGCTCTGTGGTCGCCATCCTCCTCCTCTGTCCACCCGTGCAGTTCTACTCTTCTGCTAGGTTTTGCGCTACATGTTGCAAGTGTACGGTTCACGTATTTTAGATGTTTCAGACGAATGTTGCGATTGTTTTATGTGAATATTGCAAAACTAGATCTGGATGTTGCGATGTTGTATATGTTTCACACGCATGTTGCAAGTGTTTTATCCGGATATTGCATTTTTATTTAGAGGTTTTCAATGCAGCCATGTGTGGTTGAGTTGAGAGCGTGCCGTTCTTTAGTGTTGCAAACAGTTACTATTCGTGTTGCGGATACTATTGTTTGATGTTTCATATGTTATTCTTAGATGTTGCAAAATTTTTATATGTTGCATGCAACATCATATCAATATTGGGGTAGAAATTTTTCTGTGCTATAGTATCGTCCGATTCTTTTTTACCCATCGGACGCTCGGGCGCTAGTAGCACAGAAATATTCCTGCCGGAACATGGGTATGACGTTGCATGCAACATGTAAAATTTTTGCAACATCCAAGAATAGCGTATGCAACATCAAACAATAGTAGCCATAACAAGAATAGTCATCGTTTGTAACACTAAAGACGACGCTCTCCTAATTCTTAGTCACGTCGATAAAAATGCAACATCCGGATAAAACACTTGCAACATGTGTGTGAACACGTATGCATCATCGCAACATCCAGATCCACTTTTGTAACGTTCACATAAAACAGTTGCAACATTTTTCGAAAACATCTGAAACACGTGAAACATACACTTGCAACATGCAGTAAACCCTAGCACAAAAGTGGAACTACACAGTTAGACCGAGTAGGAGGATGGCGAGTAGAGAGCATCGGGGTGGGGGAGAGATGGGTCGTGGAACCGGCACCCGCGGAGGATATGGGCGACGGCGACGGTGCCCGCGGAGGAGCGGTGACGCGGAGGAGGGGAGGAGGTGAAGACGCGGAGGACTGGGGATTGGGGATCAGCGCGCGGAGGGGCGGCGACGGCTGCGGCGGCACGCGGAGGAGCATGACGGCGGCGGCGGAGCGCGGAGGAGCGGGGCAGCGGCCGTGGCTCGTGATGCCAATGCGGGAGTTTTTTTTTTTTTGAAAGGGCGATGCGGAAGGATGCGGCATCCGCATATAAAAATAGAAATACCACGGAATGGTGTTGGGGCGCCCTAGAGGAAGCATTATCCAAAAAAGAAAAGAGTAGAAAAAAATAAGGACCTGCCTCAGCCCCATCCCACACCCACAAAACAACAGAAAAAAATATTGGGAGTGAATCAAGAAAGAATAATACACCAACACAAAACAACAGCAAAAAAAAACTTGGCAATGAAGAAAGAATAGAACAGATGCAGGGGCAAAGAAACCGGAGAAGATCTTAAACTTAAACCCAGTGAGAAAGAATGAAAACGAGAAGGAAGGCAATGGCGAATTGAATTAGAATGAGAAATCAACTGAAGAAGTAGGGAAGCAATGCAATTCAGCAATGGTATTGTGTACAAGAACAAACAGAATTAAGATCTGAATTAAGGGGCTGTATACAGTTCATCACATCTATAATATGACTTAACTTTAGTAGACTGAATAAACGCGTAGTAAATTTTAAGTTGGAGTCCCATATCCAACAACATTTTTTAGAAAGGAGAGGAAACTCAGAACCTGCTGCATTTGGGCCCGGGATTGCTGGATGGGCCTTAATCTTGACCCCAACCACTAGTGAATGGGCTAGACATCCAGTGCTTCTCAATGGTATTAAGTGATGGTCCTCAAGTAGCTCTATCTCTTTCCCTCAAAAAAAAAAGTAGCTTTATCTCTATGCCATCTCTCCAATAAACCTTGGCGACATGGCCATGTCGAGGAACACTACAACAGCACATGGGATCTGGAGAAAGGTTCAAGAGTTCTTCACCGACAACAATCCTGGCATGTGCTACCAACATTAAAGCCGAGTCACACAATCTCCAACAAGGCGATCCTCTCCGCCTCTGCTTATATTGCCATAAAACTATAAGTGATCACCTTGTTTGGTGGCCATGGAGCTCGATCGGCTTCAACGTTGGAGGCACAGCTAGACTTGTTGTGGGCGAAGAACTCTTGAATCGTTTCCCGCATAGCAGTGAGATTTGCGCTCTTTCAGTGTTGTCGATTTGCGCTGCATTGGAATGGAGAGGAACAGGAGATATCGGCATTGGAGGCTGCAGGGCAGATGAAAGCTAGCAAATGTACCTTGCTATTTATTGATTCACGTGAACCTATAAATAGGCAACACGATGTTTACATGAGTGGTGGTGAGAGCCATGCGCTAAACTCTAATAGATGCGCAGGCAATCCATGGAGATCCGATCCCTGGGTTCGTGATGAGTGGAAGAAATACGTGCACTGTGCATGTAGACTCGTTAATTGTGGATTTTTTTTTGTTAATTGAGACGTCAGTTGCGGTAGAAACGGTCATGCCAACGAATCACTTGAAGAGTTGATGCGTGCCATATGCCCATCGCGGGCTAGGAGCTGCATGCTTGTACACTGGCCGGTAGATTTTTTTTTATAACAAAAACTGACGTGCTAGAGGTAAGATAAATTGGATGGATCATATCTGCACAAGTGCACATGGTATACTCACAAACAAAAGTTTTATTATATTCACGCGCTGATAAATTGGGGCAGGCCACAAATAAACACGCTCCTATCCGGCTTGGCATGGATGATGAACAAGGTAGGATTATCAATTGGTCACCAATTTGGGCTATGGTAGGGATTTTCATCAATCATGTAACTATGTTTTTCTATTGCTTAATGGTGCATTATATAGAGTCACTCAGGTGGCAACCAAAGCAAGGACAGAGGTAACAAGAAATTGTAAGTCATGCATCGTACTCTGCACTTGAGACGAATTTTGTAGTTGTGCACTTGTGCTGTCTCACAAAACATGAGTACTATAAAGAGGAAAATTCTATACTTAATTCTACATCTGTAATAACAAAATTCATGAGTGGAAGGAATGTACTTGTGTACAGTAGACTCGTTCTAGACGGAGACGTCAGTACGTTGTGGTAGAACCGTAGAAACAGTCAGGCCAACACATGTCACTTGAATAGTTCATGCGTGCCTTATGTCTTTTTAAAAAAAAAAAATTAATGCATGCCTTATGTCATCCAGGCTAGGTGGTGAATGCTGCACACTGGCCGGCGTTTTGTAAAAAATCTGATGAGGCTAGGGTTATGTACGGTAAAAGCTCGCCAGGCATGACAAACACAATCACAGATGCCATCATGCAGAGGGAGAGACAACATCAAAGCAAGAAGAAATCAAAAGGCAGCAAGTGGTTTTGGGCCGAGGATTCATAGATGGGCCTTTGTTTTAACCTTTCAACCACACATACACCTCAGTACAAAGATGGGGGCTGTCCGGCACACTGGGCCTGACTAACACTGATTTATAGGGGGAAAAAATTCCTATTTGCGTCGCTGAACAATGGGCCGAGTTTACATTTTCACCCTGGACTGGAGAACAAACTCACAAAACCAGACACTGACCTCTCTCCCTGACACCAGTCCGATTCTATCCTACTTGGCATCAAGTCAACCGTCCTACGTGGCGCCACGTCAACCTTGAAGGAGGTAAATTGAACTATGCATGATAGTTTGAGGGGTCAAATGGACTTCATCAAAAGTATTTTTTGTTATAAAAATATACAATTAAAAAATCTAAAATCTCCTTCAATCATAGAAAATTCACTTTAGATTGAAAAGTACGAATCTAATTTCATTATTTTTTCCAAAGTCACAATCTATCTCATAATATCTAATTTTTAAATATTTAAGTTGATTTTTTTTAGTAGTTGCTTTTATTATTTATTATAGTTAGTCTGATAAGTATTAAAACAACTCGAAGGACACTGATGACCCATACACTTGGTCTTCTACGTCTCGGTTATCAACATCGACTAATTGTATCAGATAATGAGAATGGCTACTAGCAACTAAATATGATGACAATAGAAGATATAATGGCTCCAAACTAGACACCTAAACATATAACAGATTTCATAAAAATGAAACTAGTTTCATATTATTTCGAACGTATGTGGAATGATTTTATTAAAAATAAAAAAGTAGTTTCATATTTTTCTAAGCAAAAAAAAATATTTTTCTTTTCTACTATCAAACGAGACTCAAGATGTATAATTGTTTAGATTTTATAAGAGAATGTTCAAAAAATATATTAGATAACAAAGGTAGTTTCTAGCAAATAAATAAAAAAATACCATAGAGATTTAAATAACTAGAAATTAGGTGTCAGAGGATAGAGCATGATTTCATAAAAATAAGCTTAAAACAAATTTTAGGATTTTTATTGTTGTATACCTTTTTTCTAAGAAAAGCTTACTTTTTAACAAAGTCTATTTTAACAAAGATCTAAATATTTAAAAATTAGATACTAAGAGACAGAGAATGGTTTTTGCTTATTATGTTCATTCTTACTACCAGCGTATGGTAATCGACACTTGATGCAGAAGCATCTTTGGCACCTGAACAGGTGCACGCATCCTTTGTCAATTGTCATTAGCGCAACCTTCATGGTTTATTGGTTTACAGTCACTTTGCTCTGCATCTCTCCATGCTTTTCATTCTGTGCAGCTGAACTGAATCCAAGCACGTACCCCACACTGATGAGTTCCCTTCATCATTGCCGCAGGTTTTACTCCTCTCTTTCTGTGGATTCTCGTACCTGCTGGTCCCATATATACAGTACTTACGATCGATGAAGATGCCACAGCAGAATGGATCATATCTTAGAAGAGCACAAAAGATTAGATTTGCTCAGTGAACTGAACGACGATGACAACGATGAACAAGAGCAGTGCTTTATTTTCTCGTGGTTCAGTAAAGATTGTTGCTGGGGAGTCGAGACTAGCTAGGCGGCATCGTTTTAGATCTTCAGTAGACTAGTAGTAGGAGACCCTGCCACAGCTATCAGACAGCCGGCCCATGGAGCTGCAGCTGGAGTTTGGGACAGTCAGTCGGACAGAGAGACAAAACCGGGGCCTCTGCGCTACTGCATGCAGTTAATTACAACCTATTTACTCGTCAGAATAATCTACAGCTTAGCAGTCAGACTAGTTTCTCGGTAGTTTTTGCTGCTTCATGTACGTGTCATATGGTAAAAAAAAATTCAAGACCGATGTCCAGGGGTTCATGTACACTCCTAGCTCGTTTGCTAGAAATTTGTTTCCCAACTTTATGTCGAGACCTGACAAGATGCATGCATGTTTTGCACTGTCGATCGATGCTATGCAGAGTTCACATGAACATACGACAGGCAACTTTCTTCTTGCTTTTTCCCAGATACTCATACAGTCATACACCATCTCCAATTCTCCAGCTCTCGTATGCAGTCGTCATGATGCGAAAGCGAGCTCATTTCTTCAGACTCATGATGCATGATCGCACCCCACCCAGAGACCAGAGTCACGTCCGTCAATCCATCTATCAGTTTCTTTCTACTGTTCCTGCAGGAGATATCTAGGAAGTGATAGCATCGGTTGATGCTGATGCGGCGCATCTCGTCCAAGGACGTCGTCCGGAAAGCCTGCACAACGAGACAGCCCCAATGGGGGTTCATCGATCTTGTTCAGAACCAGCAGGAGGTCAGATCAATGGAGCAGAAGAGTGGCCATTTGCATGCATGGGGGTTCAGTCTTCACTCTTCAGTGACCTTTTAATCCCTTACTTCTCGTAGGTATCGTTCCACTTGACCTTAATGTCAGTGGATTAGGCTTACACTAGTTCTTACAATACACACTCCCGGCGATCCGACCGCACATTTCGGATCCAACGGCAGGGGCGGAGCCAAAGGGTGGTCCGTGTGGGCCATGGACCACCCTAAAAATCCAGCCCAAGCCTTTAGTGTTCTTTCCATTATTCAATAAAAATAAAAAAATTCCAAATTCCTTATCCGTGGTTCCATAACACTTGAGCTCCATTCTTTTTTGCGGGTAAACACTTGTGTTGCATCTTCTATGTGACTCGTGAGCAGCTGAACACAGCCGCTGACGGCAGAGGTGGCCGCTAATGGTATTGTGTTTTATAGTTGGACCACCTTAGCATGAAGTCCTAGCTACGCCAGCGGGCTGCATTCATCGTCCTAAGGTGATTGGGACTAGTGGATCAATGACATTAGTAGCTAATCCTAGGTAGGAGGAAAATGCACTTTCTGCACTCAGGCTTTGGTGCTCATCAGCTAGATTCCCCAATGACACAGGCTTTTTCCTCCAAGCTTATGATAATGGCGGTCCAAAGCTAGCTCTGAGACACAGGTTAACGGCCTCTTTGGCGCCTGATCGATCATCATCAGTCTACGCTTTGCTGTCAGTGCACCTTAACCTCGATCAGTAAGAGCTCCGCACTTTGATGCATGCACGCAGCTGGCCATGATTGCTGCTGCTGCAATGCTGTTACTTTCTACGGATTCTCACGCCTGGCCCCATATCATGCATGCACATATATGCAGGCGAGATCGACGATGAACTGAAGCTGCTGGTAGCTGAAGCATCTCAGATTTGCTTGGTGAATCGTGATGGACAGACGAGGTAGCTTTGGCGTGCCTCGGTAAAGATTCTCACTCACTGGGGGCACCATTGTTTCTAGATGTTGGGTTAGTAACCAGTAACATGATGCCATAGCTAATGACCCACCACCATGATGGAGCTGGGATCAAATAAACCTGGATCGATGCATGGGGACAGAGACAAAACCGGGGCCTCTGTTACTGCAGCGGATGCTGTTTACTCGTCAGAGCTCAGAGTCTGTTCCTTTAGGCTATTTGCACTCGTCATACTCTATTTCATCCCCTCTAAAGAATATTCTACCTGATCATCACGATTTTCCAGTACAGTTTCACTTTTCTCCGCACTCGTCATACCCTACCATACATACTTCATACCAACTACCACATAAAATATATATATTTTTCTACTCTCTCTCCTTCCTCCCCTCTCTCTCTCTCCCTCCGACTCCTTCCCTCCCTCCTCCCTCCGCGCCGCGAAGGCCGCCCCCTCCCAATCCCCCACCGCCGGCGGCTCCCCATGGCGGCATCCAGCAATCCACCCGCGCCGCCCCCTCGCCCCGCCTTCTCCTTCCTCTCCCTCTCCTCCTCCAATGGCGGGTGCGGGGACTGCGCGCGCTGGTGGGCGGCGGCTTGGCTTCCGGTCGGGGCGGCGGCCGAGCGCCCGCGCCGGGCGGGGAGGCATACGCGCGGTGGAGCTCCCGCCTCCGCAGCAGCCGAGTCCCGTCGTCGTTGCCTGCGACGTCGTCGACCGCCGTGCAGACAGCGGCTTCGAGTAAGTGTAGTTGTCTACGTTTGTTTGGTACAAGTCAATTTCCCACAAAATTGCATAAATTCGCGCAAAGTACTAGCAGTTTCTATATATACGTCACTGCAAAAGCTACTACACGGATTTTTCACCAACTGTTTTGTTACTTAATTTTGAATTCCGTTCAAATTAGAGCGCCAAACACGCCCCTCGCCGGCGACGCGGTGATGAGACACGAGCACGACGACGCCGGCAAGGCCGCCGCCGTCGCAGGGCAACCGCCGCAGCCGTCGCCGCAGCTGCAGGCCGAGATGGAGGCCTTCTTCGCGGCAGCGGAGCTCGCCGAGCGCCGGCGATTCGCAGAGGCGTATGAACTCAATTTCCACTGTTAGCGTGTGCGTGCCCAATTCACACCGGACGAAGCTGACGCGAGCTGCGTGCCATGCCTTTTGCAGGTACAATTACGACGTCGCCCTCGACCGCCCGTTGGAAGGCCGGTACGAGTGGACGCCGGTGAGGACTTGAAGCAGGGGTAAACCTGTCAATTTCTAAATCTGAAGCCGTGCATCGATCTCTAGCTACGTACCGGGTAAACACTTGTGTTGCATCTTCTATGTGACTCGTGAGCAGCTGAACACAGCCGCTGACGGCAGAGGTGGCCGCTAATGGTATTGTGTTTTATAGTTGGACCACCTTAGCATGAAGTCCTAGCTACGCCAGCGGGCTGCATTCATCGTCCTAAGGTGATTGGGACTAGTGGATCAATGACATTAGTAGCTAATCCTAGGTAGGAGGGAAAATGCACTTTTGGCACTCAGGCTTTGGTGCTCATCAGCTAGATTCCCCAATTACACAGGCTTTTGCCTCCGAGCTTATGATAATGGCGGCCCAAAGCTAGCTCTCAGGCTCAGGTTAACGGCCTCTTTGGCGCCTGATCGATCATCATCAGTCTACGCTTTGCTGTCATGTCATACTGTTTGAGATGAGTAAGAGCTCCGCACTTTGATGCATGCACGCAGCTGGCCATGATTGCTGCTGCTGCAATGCTGTTACTTTCTACGGATTCTCACGCCTGGCCCCATATCATGCATGCACATATATGCAGGCGAGATCGACGATGAACTGAAGCTGCTGGTAGCTGAAGCATCTCAGATTTGCTTGGTGAATCGTGATGGACAGACGAGGTAGCTTTGGCGTGCCTCGGTAAAGATTCTCACTCACTGGGGGCACCATTGTTTCTAGATGTTGGGTTAGTAACCAGTAACATGATGCCATAGCTAATGACCCACCACCATGATGGAGCTGGGATCAAATAAACCTGGATCGATGCATGGGGACAGAGACAAAACCGGGGCCTCTGTTACTGCAGCGGATGCTGTTTACTCGTCAGAGCTCAGAGTCTGTTCCTTAGGACTTGCCCCGAGTTCCAAGGCTTTGTGCATGTGAGTGCCAGAGAGTGCTCGCATTTGTTTCCTGTAATCCTGCTGGTGGCTCCTACTGTTGAGAAGTCTGCTATCTGTCGTGCTAAAGCAATTATAAAATTAAAGGAAACAAACAGCGACGTAGTACATGTTGTGCACAGGATAATCTATCCGGCTTGACAAGACATTTGTGCTGTCAGTGTCTGCTCTAGGTTATATTTGCGTAGCTTTTAGTTTTGCTGCCTCTCGCAGAACGAGTAATAAACTTTAATTACAAGATCTTTATAAAGGTTATAGAAAAGGTGATGTTGAGAAATTTGGTTTAAGGAATAGAGTAACTCATCATCTTCGAAACATGTGGGAGATGCATCTTTTTTGCATCATTGTTTTTTTTGAACTGACCGTAAGAGATTTGCTGAATTTTTATTAAAAGAAGACAGAAAAAACTAGACCAAAGAAAACAGGCTCAACCGAAGGGGCAGCCTGAAAAAACAAACGACTCAGCTATGAACGCCAAAACCAACAACTGAAAGAAAAAACCTCGAAAGACCTACTGAGAAAACAAACACCACATCCCAGCGGAAGAAAGGGTCACCCGTACAACTGAGACCCCCTAACTCGACACTGAAGAAGAGCCTTGCCTTGTTGTTGCCTGCATGGCCATTCGGTATTGAAGAATCCGATCCCTTGTTAACAAAGTTACCTCTAATGTTGTTTTGGCCTCCTGATTGAAGGTTCTCTATATTGCGCTCGATCTTTTCATATATTCTACCAAAAGTACGTAAATCATCAAGCTATCGAAAAGGGACCTATGTTCTTTGTTGATAAGTTTTCTACAGACGTTCCGCCATCTATTAGTGCAGATCGTAGAGGTGCCCCTCCGGAGGTGCTGAAGCTCAAACCATCTAAGAATTCTGTCTCAAATCGCCGATGTAAAAGGGCAATCCTTGCAGAGATGTGTGAGTGTTTCCGTCATCAAATTGCAAATTGAAAACTGTCGTGCCATGTACTTGTGTCAAGCTGTCCAAATGCTCACATTATAGACTTATGTAATTTGCAAGATAAAGAGTGAATCAATCTTGCTTTGTAACCAATTAAAATGTAACGGAGATTGTACAATAGAACCAGGCCCGTATCTAGAATTTTGGGGCCCGGTGCGAGACACAAAATGAGTCCCTATGCTAGAAGAATGTAAACAACAAAAATATATGGAAATTCTCGAAAAAAACAAAAATATATGGAGATATATATGTGGATTTTATTATATAATTGTTTGGGTTTCTTTAGAGTTACGGTAGGCATTTTTTGTGCTAAAAGAACACAACTAAACAAAGAAAAAAGGGTGAAATTTACGGTAATCAGTAAAGAAATTAAAAAGGTGAACTTTATGATAACCAATAAAGAGAGAAAAATTTACTTGTGACCAATATAGCCAAAGCCCAAGCATCCATGCATTAGATGAGTAGTCCAAGAGACAAGAAACCAATAACACACATACTAATGCTTTCCACCTTAATTGAGAAGAAATTTGGTAGATTATGAGAACGTGTGGCCGCAGGTGCTATTGCTAGATTATGAAAGATATATCAACTCCCCGATCTCGATGACGGCGGCTCGGCGTGGTGAACTGCGTGGCTGCGTCATCAAACTACCGAAGCCTCGAACGTTGAAGGTGCTAGGCTTTGTAACTGGGAACAGCGTGCAAAAATAATTGGGCTAAGGAGCTAATTAGTTTTAGAAAGTAATTAACACTACTATGGAGTAACTGATTAGGGGCCCTTGATTTTTGGGGGGCCCGGTGCCGTCGCCCCGATTGCACCGTGTATTGTACGGGCCTGAATAGAACAACCGTCAACTGATCATACCCTTCTGTCCCTGAATATGAGAATTTTTGAAAATTTATGGCAAGCTAGGAAAGGAGAAAAGTCTTTCGATCATGCCCTCACCGTCATTAAACAGTATCGAGCAGCTTTTGAATGGACATCTAGAAGTCCTTATTATATGTAGGAGAGTAAAATCTAAACACCAGAAAATGTCACATCTAGGTGTAGGAGCAGAGAAACTAGTTGATTAGTCTAGGCAGTGGCACGATGCGGTGCTTAATTAGAATCACATATACATGACAATATGACATACATATGCTTGCACGTCGCTCAATCTAACACACACCTTGCTGTTCACTAGTATGATATAATCATATCATCTAGCTGCATCACTATATATAATCCTCAAAAATAAAATGTTACATGGTCGATGCTAAACCCCCAAACTAGGGCTGGCTGACGAGCTGGCTCGGCCCGTTATGGTTCGGCTCGTGCTGGCTCGTTAAAATATAGGCTCGGTTCGGCTCGGCTCGTTAAGTAAACGAGCTAGAATTGCAGCTCAGCTCGGTTTGATAAGCAGCTCGAGCTGGCTCGAGCCAGCTCACGAGCCAGCATATATCCTACATTGAACTCATATGTTTTGTACTAAGTTGATGATCTGCAAGATCGTATATTCAAATAGATAGAAGACAAGATCTCTTGTAGAGCATATATAGTATATCTGAACAGTGCAACTACTAGTTGAACGCATATTAATAGTTCAAACTTCATATATAGCAATATAAATTTAGGTACGAGCTTAATAATCCATGCCCGATACAAATAAGTACTAGTAGATATCACTGCTACGATTACAGTACTAAATAGATTAATTGTTTCACAACGAAATGGCTGCCGCGCAGCGTCGAACTCCTTTAAGCAGCTCATGATCGTGCTTGGTATAAATAGGAGTATATTGACTATTGACGTTCCATCTACTAGAGAGGCTGCTTGACGTTTCATTTGCTGGGCAGGTTGACGTTCCATTTGCCGACTGTTTGCTGAATAAATAAATGAGGAACTTTGAACGCGTGCACGAGTGACTAGACTATTTAGTCTTCAATTAACATACATACGAGCTAACGAGCAGCTCGCGAACTAGTTCGGCTCAGCCCGTTAAGCAAACGAGCCGAAAAGAAGGATTGGCTCGGTTCGTTTATAACACGAGCTCGAGCCGAGCTGAACCCGAGCCTCTTTCGAGCCGAGTCAGTTCACGAGCCTCGAGCTTTTTTGCCAGCCCTACCCCAAACCCAAAGCCTCGACAGCCGCCGTTTACGTTTCTCACCTGCATCGCCGGCTTCGCGGCGCCAAGCGCGCGTGCAGCCGGAGCCCCGGTGGCCGGCGCAGGAGCGCGGAGCCGAGGCCGGCGCGTGGCCGGGCGGCGCTCGGCTCGTCCCAGCTCGGCGGCGGTCATCAGCCGGAGGAGGAGCTGCCGCAGCAGCCGAGTCCCGTCGTCGTTGCCTGCGACGTCGTCGACCGCCGTGCAGACAGCGGCTTCGAGTAAGTGTAGTTGTCTACGTTTGTTTGGTACAAGTCAATTTCCCACAAAATTGCATAAATTCGCGCAAAGTACTAGCAGTTTCTATATATACGTCACTGCAAAAGCTACTACACGGATTTTTCACCAACTGTTTTGTTACTTAATTTTGAATTCCGTTCAAATTAGAGCGCCAAACACGCCCCTCGCCGGCGACGCGGTGATGAGACACGAGCACGACGACGCCGGCAAGGCCGCCGCCGTCGCAGGGCAACCGCCGCAGCCGTCGCCGCAGCTGCAGGCCGAGATGGAGGCCTTCTTCGCGGCAGCGGAGCTCGCCGAGCGCCGGCGATTCGCAGAGGCGTATGAACTCAATTTCCACTGTTAGCGTGTGCGTGCCCAATTCACACCGGACGAAGCTGACGCGAGCTGCGTGCCATGCCTTTTGCAGGTACAATTACGACGTCGCCCTCGACCGCCCGTTGGAAGGCCGGTACGAGTGGACGCCGGTGAGGACTTGAAGCAGGGGTAAACCTGTCAATTTCTAAATCTGAAGCCGTGCATCGATCTCTAGCTACGTACAGGAGATTGGCGCTGGTCCTGTTAGTTCAATTCTCCTGCTGATTATTGTTCACGTACTTCTCTTACTATCAGTAGTATGCCACTGGTTCAGTTCGTCTCAGTTTAATCACTGTACTGTCTCTGACAAGTGACAACCATATAGTATGTGCATAGGTGTTGTAGGGTTAAGGATGATGTGATCCATTGGAGGAAGCTTCTGATGAGCTCCCCAGGCTGATCTCTTCTACTTTCACATGAAATTCCTCTAATTTTCAAATCAACTCTTCGTACAATAAACCCGCATCTTCAAATCGAACAATATTATGCATTGTATGTTGTTGTTACAACAGGTTGTTTCGAATATATGAATTTCGCTGAAGTTCCACAAAAATTACGTGGGACATGGAATTCGATCTTTGCAAACAAATGATAAACTTGTTCAGCAGATTTGGAGCGACCCACTAGCAGCTTATAGAAAATTTGATCATACATAATTTTCTTTACAAGCTACGACTTACTCGATCGGACAGCTACTTCTGGTCCAGGTTAATTTTGTTCTCAAGCTAGTGAGGTAGAAACAGTATAGCTGTTGGAATATGTTTGCTGGAAAATCCAAATGGATCCATGCCCTTTCTGATTCAAGAATCTCACTGACATGTGAATATACCTTGGCTTGAAGCCGGCCGTTCATCGCCAGATCTAGTGCTAGTTGTTCTAGGGTACTTTTGCCTCGTCTGCACGACGACATGATGCTACACGTACAAACAGGCACATGCGCATGCACATATACGTAGCACGACGTACCTGTCCTTTTTTCCCTGTGTCAAAATTAGTTTTATCTTTATATTTACCTTTTTATGAAACCAAATTATCTTAACCTTTCGGAAAACAAAAGATAATTTATCATGCATATATGGGTAGGTTTTTGCAGAGGCATGCTGGCACACTCTTTTTGGCGCACACTAATTTTCACCAATATTTTGTTCTTCTTAAATTTGCTAGGATTTGCAGTACTTTTTTCACCTCTTATGCAAAGTTTATGCTTTTAGCATTCGTAGGCATTCATGTGCGATGAAAGATGCTGTTTTATCTTACCTCATGGAAAAGGTACAAAAGCTCATTTATGATCTCAAAAGTACATTTTCCTTGCTATTGCTCCTCAGTCCTGACCATTTCCATGCAGTCTTTCTTTCTAGAATCTAAGGGGCCTAATAATAAACCCTAGGAGCTGATATTTCCTTTTACTTTCTCCCCTTACTTTTCTTTTTGAAACTGCAAGAGTACATGCAAACTAGCACAGCTAGCCAGTTTTTTCACCCTCTTTTACACACCACGAGATCAATTTCACAACAGAAGTTGCATAGCATATCTAATTTGTTGTAATAAAAATTGTGAAGTGTAAGTATATTTGCCTTGTAAATTTGTAATTAAATTCTTGTATGTGGGTTAGTTTGGGGTAACTAATAACTGGCCCATTTGCTATACGTGACTTGCATAGTCACATTAAACAAGTCAAAAGGCACACATCAGCTGGTTCTTGGGGGCATAATTGCAGAGGCAACCAAAAGAAACACCCTCTCCAAAGGCAACAACAATAGTACAAAGGAGTGAGATGGAATCTTGATGCATATGCCCTTCCTTTGCACTTTTCTGGGTGCTTAATCATTTGGTGCACTTGTGGGGCCCATTCTCCCTTGGTCAGTATTGTACTTAAATCAAATAGCTTGTTTGAGTACTACAAAGCAAGATCAACAAGAGCTTAAAGTTGTCCTTTTTAACAATTAACCACTCCAGGTGTGGTGCTGAGGTGATTGGTCTAGGCCGGGTTGGTGGTTGGTGGATGCTTTGGATCTGGAGCCCAGATGGTTTGGCTTGTTTGTTTGGTAGGAGCAAGCAGAGAGGAGTATCTAGTGTTCGGTATATTCTCAGCATGTATAGTTTTGGGGAGAATTCCAGCTTCCTAGCTAAGCAGACAGGGAATATAATGCATACCCACCGTCGTTCACTCTGTTCACTTCTTGGTAGAGATGCAATTATGCACACGGTCCCAAAAAAATGACAACTAAAATATGGTATGCTGAACAAATGAAAGTTTTCCGGAGGTTATATATATCTCGCTCATCACCTTTCTTTTTCTATTTATAATCTCGTCTAGGGGCCTTCTTTTCAATTTCGTTGCATATAAACATGGACATGTACACATGAATATGCATTATGGTTCATTCCTTCGTTGGATTCCAATTAAGAGATGGCACAGCAAAGAGAGGGGGGCATGCATGTGATACTGTACATACACCGGCTGACAAGCATGACCTTCCATTGGTTCTCTGCTGGATTCCCCGAGAAAGATATGCAGCGCACAGTGGATGTGCACGTGAGAGAGTGTGAGAGGAATGATGGATGCACGAAGGTACGTGGATACCTGCAGCCGCATTACCTCTGCACATTCGCGATGTGTGACGGTGTGTGATCGAGATAGGCGACGACAGTGATAGCAGGGGCGGAGCCAGGGGGGGCCAGCAGGGGCCATGGCCCCGGGTGCGTCTAGCCATCACCCGCGTGACGTCGGAACATCTGTCACCCGAAGAACCGCGCGCTTTTCGTATTGGGCCAAAAGCGGGCCCATTATTTGATCCACTAATAGATATCCACTTGTCGCATAAAAAGTAGAGCGGTAGAGATATGTATCTGTCTATAGGCTGGAGAGAGATCGAGAAGACATGCGCTGACGTCACATACGTGTGAGCAAAGTTCGGAGAGAAAAAAAAAGTCATTGCTCTTAAACCAAGCATCCAAATCAAATTCCGATCGCACCATAATGCTTATTGCAATAAAGTCTTCAAAACAAGATCTCACTTGACTATATTTAGATGATATTTTTTTGCGGATATTTTTTATCAAACTAGAACAAATGAGTCTACGTTACGAACAAATTGTTGCACACGAAGAACAGAAGAATACACGTCGCGAACAAATTACTGCACATGAAGAACATGTAAGTCCACATTGCGAACAATTTACTGTACATGGAGAACATGTAAGTCCACATCGCGAACAAATTATTGCACTTGAAGAACAGAAGAATCCACGTTGAGAACAAATTACTGCACATGGAAACATGTAAGTCCACATCGCGAACAAATTACTGTACATGGAGAACATGTAAGTCCACATTGCGAACAAATTATTGCACTTGAACAGAAGAATCCATGTTGCGAACAAATTACTGTACATGGAGAACATGTAAGTCCACATCACGAACAAATTATTGTAAGTCCTCTTCAGTGAGCTCCTCCATTGTCGCTGCGATGATGTTGTCGTTGTCGGAATCGGAGATAGAGCCCATCTTCTTTGGAGAAAACTAGATCGGTTTTTAATCCAAGATCTTTTTCCCCAGCGGAGTCGCCAAAAAGTATGTTGACGTAAAGATGTGCCAACACACTCGAGAACGCGCGAACGCGCAGCACGGCCGTCACAACGGCCAACACTCCGACCTCCCCGGGGCAAACCGGTCAGACCGGTTCCTGAAACCGGTCAGACCGCTTTCAGGCGGGAGATCGTGAAGACCCAGAAACTCGAGCTCGGGAGGGACCCCGTCGGAGCTCAAGCAAGCTAGGGTTGCTCTAGAATCGGCAGGCCACCTAGAACGCCCTTGAACGCCGTAGAGACGAGCAAAGAACAGAGGATAGGGTTTGAAAGAGATTAGGGTTTGAGAGATAAAAAGTAAACGACAAATATGTTGGTTCGATTGGGAACACCTCAATCGGCCTTGAGCCTTTATATATATATGCCGGGGAAGTCGTACCCCTTCCAAGTCGGTTACAATACGGGATTACATCAGAAAACCTAAACCTACTCGAATTACAGACCAAAACCGGTCTGACCGGTTTCTAAAACCGGTCTGACCTCTTTTTCAGAGTGCAGATCTTGTCGAAGTCATAGCTCTCTCATCCGAAGTCCAAATTAGGCGTTCTACATATGCATCTTGATCATCCCGACGAGAGCTACGCAATGGTGAAGTCCAAACTGCATTTTGACAATGTTACCAAAACCGGTCTGACCGGTTTGTGCACACCGGTCAGACCGGTTTGCACTGTGTGCCAATTTTGGATGTCAACAATGTGCTTATTAGCGTAAAAATGAGTAATCGGCCCAAAGAATGAATATAACACTGATAATAGCCGGATTACTCATGAATTAATCAATTTGCTGCTAGAGCCACCCTAAATTTTGAATGGTCAGAGTAAACCGGTCTAACCAGTTCCCAAATCCGGTCTGACCGGTTTTAGGTGACTCACTTGCATGAGCCATTGATCATAGCAAACAAAATGTAGTAAGTGTACTTTAGTTTGCATGATACGATAGAGACAGTACCAAGACTATCTTTATTTGAAAAATAGAACTCTGTTGAGTTATTGAAAAAGAAGTCGGATGTAGTCGGCACATGGACACAGAGCAGAAACTTCATATAATGTGTCAAAATAGAAACGATACTATCATCTGTAGTCGTAATAAGTAATTTATGCAAGGTAGACGGCACACATTGATTTGCATGAATCCAATCGCGCCCAAGAATTAAACTAAAATTACCTTGCACCTTTAAAACGAAGAAGACTGTGTCGAGTGTCTTGCTTCCAACAGCCAAATCTACGGAAGCAATATATTGACTCACATTATGATTATCTTCTCCCACGCCGGTAATCGTCGCATTTGTCTTGATCAACTCTTCATCTTTCCCGCCAAGTTCCTTGAAGAGAGTGTAGGGCATGAGGTTTACAACAGCCCCTCCATCAACTAGCATTCGTGAAATCGGCTTTCCATTGATATATCCTTTCACATATAAAGCATCCAAATGATCAACCGACTCCTTAGGTTTATGGAATATAGCATCATGAGGCTCAAAGTGGAGACAAGCAACTTCTTCCTCTGGTACCACAAAGTCATCAAGAACCGAAACGGGTACTACTGATTCGGTTGACTGTTTTGTACCAGATTCTCTGAAACCGGTCTGACCGGTTGGTGAAACCAGTCTGACCGCTTTGGCTGTTGGCTGGCCAACTGACTTGATTCGCCACTCCTTTCTTTGAGGAACTGTGTGTTTGCAATTGTTGAGTTTTTCACCCCTTGACATCTCTTTTTCCTGTGCCCTTTTCTCTTGATTGCGCAAATGCTGCAATTTTCTTTTTTGCGTATGAGTTAAACCCGATGGACACCACCTGGGTTGATAGTACTTGCTTGCTGTGTTGCTACTGCCGGCTTTATTTTTCTCTGAATTGACCTTCATGGGTTGCACTTCTCCCTTATAAGATGAAGGCATGTCCCAACGCGGTGATGACCTTGGTTTCCTTTTTGTCAGCCGATCAACTGGAACGGCTTTTGTGTACTTGTTCGAAAGCTGATTAAAAGTAGGTTCTTGCTTCATAATCATCTCTTTAACCTTGGACTCATTCATCTTCCGAGTACCCACTTCCGGACGCCTAGGCTTGAAAATTCTTGGTCTGTCCTGGGACAAACCGGTCTGACCGGTTTGGGAAAACCGGTCTGACCGGTTTGGGAAACCGGTCTGACCGGTTTCGCCTGATCAGCAGGCCAACCTTCTTTTAATGAACACTCTTGCCCCCCGGGCCTAAATGTGTTAATAGTAATCTTCAGAGATTCTTTTCCATCCAGAGTTCTTCCAATCATCACCTTTCTAGCCGAAATTTTATCATTGACATTATTCGGCCTTGGCTCTCCAATGATCACATTTTTCCCTTTGGCTCGTTCGGCTTGTTCCGGCCGAATAAGTATTTTAGGATTATTCAGATTCAAAGTATGAATAGATAAAAGAGCTTCATCACTTTGTGTCTCCGCTAGTAACAATCGTCCTTCATTAATGGCCGATTGTATCCGTCGACGGAAAATATTACAATCATTAGTTGTATGTAAAAAAGAATTATGCCACTTACAATATACATGCCCTTTTAGATCCTCCGACGATGGTATAGCATGAGACAATTTAATGTTGCCACTCTTAAGCAATTCATCAAAAACACAATCACATTTGGCAACATCAAAAGTAAATTTTACTTCACTTTGCCGATTTTTCTGAATCGGTTTGAGCGAAGGGCAAGCACATGGTTTGGCCTCTAATGGCCAAACAAACTCAGCAGCATAAACTTTTTTAGCTTCATCGTCCGAACTATCGGAATCATGATCAATGGTACGTACGTTGGACTGATGAGCTTCAGTGGATTCTTTTGAGTTTCTTAGCTTAAGCTCTAGGCTCATGACCTTCACTTGCAAATGATTAACAGAGAGAAAATTAAAATCTTCTAATTTCTCTTTCAAATAAGATCGCAAGCCCGTAAAGCTAAATCAGCCAAATCTTTTTCGGACATTATCAAATTAAAACATCGGTTTTTAACATTTTTAAATCTTCTGAAATAATCAAGAACCGATTCATCACGGCCTTGTATAACCGATGTCAAATCCGCCACTTTAGCTTCACCCTCTCTATTAAAGAAACGATCATGAAATTTACGGTCTAACTGATCCCATGTTTGTATAGAGTTCGGAGCGAGCGAAGAGAACCAAGACAAAGCAATTCCAGTAACGGATAACGAAAATAGTCGTACACGTAAAGCCTCACTAAAAACTGCTTTTCCTAACTGGAATGTATATTGGCTCACATGATCCCAAGTCGTAAGAGTACCATCACCATTAAATTTAGTGAACTCAGGAACATGCCAACCAGCGGGATAGGGAACAAGATCAAATTCCTGAGGATATGGTTTTTGACATAAATTTGAACTACCCATATCAATCCCATTAGTTCGACCAGAAGCGGCCGAACTAGTCATTGCTGAAGACAATGGACTACCAACCAAAGCAACGGCCTGACCAGCTGTGAAACTGGGCAGACCGGTCTGACCGGTTAGGAAAACCGGTGTGACCGGTTTGCTGACTGATGGTGCATGCGATGTCTGTCCAGCAAAGAAATTCGTCGGTATGCCGAAATTTGGATCTAAAATATTTTCTGACACACCTGATGAGCTAAATTTTAAATTATCTGATTGAAAAGAATTATCTACAATACTTTTACTCTTTTTTAATTCATCGGATAAAGTCTTCAAAACAAGATCTCACTTGACTATATTTAGATGATATTTTTTTGCGGATATTTTTTATCAAACTAGAACAAATGAGTCTACGTTACGAACAAATTGTTGCACACGAAGAACAGAAGAATACACGTCGCGAACAAATTACTGCACATGAAGAACATGTAAGTCCACATTGCGAACAATTTACTGTACATGGAGAACATGTAAGTCCACATCACGAACAAATTATTGTAAGTCCTCTTCAGTGAGCTCCTCCATTGTCGCTGCGATGATGTTGTCGTTGTCGGAATCGGAGATAGAGCCCATCTTCTTTGGAGAAAACTAGATCGGTTTTTAAACCAAGATCTTTTTCCCCAGCGGAGTCGCCAAAAAGTATGTTGACGTAAAGATGTGCCAACACACTCGAGAACGCGGGAACGCGCAGCACGGCCGTCACAACGGCCAACACTCCGACCTCCCTGGGGCGAACCGGTCAGACCGGTTTCAAGAACGGGCAGACCGCTTTCAGGCGGGAGGTCGTGAAGACCTAGAAACTCGAGCTCGGGAGGGACCCCGTCGGAGCTCAAGCAAGCTAGGGTCTGTCTCTTATACACATCTAGATGTGTATAAGAGACAGGAAAGAACAGAGGATAGGGTTTGGAAGAGATTAGGGTTTGAGAGATAAAAAGTAAAGGACAAATATGTTGGTTCGATTGGGAACACTTCAATCGGCCTTGAGCCTTTATATATATAGACCGGGGAAGTCGTACCCCTTCCAAGTTGGTTACAATACGGGATTACATCAGAAAACCTAAACCTACTCGAATTACAGACCAAAACCGGTCTGACCGGTTTCTAAAACCGGTCTGACCTCTTTTCCAGAGTGCAGATCTTGTCGAAGTCATAACTCTCTCATCCGAAGTCCAAATTAGGCGTTCTACATATGCATCTTGATCGTCTCGATGAGAGCTACGCAATGGTGAAATCCAAACTGCATTTTGACAATGTTACCAAAACCGGTCTGACCGGTTTGACAAACCGGTCAGACCGGTTTGACAAACCGGTCAGACCGGTTTGCCTCGGTTGACTGCCAATTTTGGTTGTCAACAGCATTTATTTCTCGGCGCCGTCCTGACTCTGCGTGCGACTCTAACTCCCGTCCTCCCCCAAATCTCTAATATCCGGCATGGCAACAACAAATCTTTAGAGGCTCAAGGCTCAGACCGCATCTATTGGGGTAAAGATTTCATACTTCTAACCTGACATAATGTATTGGTCACTGATGGGTGATGACCACCTAGAATTCTCGATTGCTTTCTCTCATCCTGTGCTATTTCAGTTACTAAAATAACTTGCTGGCAATACTGCATTAACTTGTTTTATTTTCTCTACTAATTCCTCTCTTGTATGGTACTTTGGTTTATGTAGCCAACGAGGCTTGGATATGCTAACAGAAACAGAATATTTAACCTTTGCAGGATAACCATGAAATATAAAAGAACAACAATCGATTCATTTTACAAAAATAATTATATAGCATGATTGATATACCAGAGATGATCTTGGAAAAAATACTTGAATACTCTAAAATGAAAATGGATAGCAGTTCTGAATATTTTGACCTGGGATAGGATACCACTTGTTTTTCTGTAATGGAATTCGTAGTTTTACGGTTTGTATTTTTTAATCAGATTATAATTTTCTATGTCACCAGGACTAGTACATTTATAAGTAGTGAGTACTTGGAGAAATATTTGGTTAGTTTATATATTTATTGACAATCTGCCTATATATAACTATATATCAATCTTGATTGGTCGGCCCCCCTTAAGTAAAATTCCTGGCTCCGCCCCTGAGTGATAGATGTAGATGGGCCAGCGTGTCAGGAGGGAGCAGGAGAAGAGCAGTAGCGTAGCCTTTGGGATGGAATATACAGTACAGGTGGTGTACCTTGGATGCATGGACGACGATTCATATGTCTTTCAAAGATGAAACTTTTGCTTTAAATTTGTCCGTGCACTCATTGGTGCTTCTTTCTAGATAAATCTCAAACAACAACTTGTCTTAAAGCATCGCCAAAGGCAAGGTTTAATGAATTAAAAGAGGTAAAAATCTTTCATGATGTATGTCTGAAAAGGAATGTTACGTAAAGGACGTAATTAGACATAGAGCGCCATCCCTTAAATGCTAACGCGAGACCTCATCCAAATGCAACTCCCCGTATGGGCCCTATTTCCAACCCATCTTTCTCCTCTCGCTCTCTTCTTGTCGATCACTGTCTTCTGCATGCTCTGTGTGAGCCCCCGATGCCCGGCCTCCCAACTGCCCCGCAATGCTCCCATCGTCACTTCTTTCTTTTACTTCCTCCTCCTCCGCCTCCACCAACGTCCTCCTACTTTGCATCACCGTTGCCCTCGCTGCCGCCGACCTCAAGCCACCGCGTCGCGCCACTCCGCCTGCCAACCACCACCATTGCGCCACCCCCACCCTTCCTAACCGCCGTCACTGCTCTCCCCGGTTGTTGGAAGACCTAACATGGTTTGCCGAAGGTCCTTCACCACTCGCTCGGTGGTGCCATCACTGCCTGGCCTCACTGTCCACAGTCCGCAACCAATGCCTCGCTTCCCGCTGCCTCCGGCCATCTCCATCCCTCTAGTTCTGCTGTTAGACATAGAGCCCCCCAAACCTAAAACCCACCAGACACCGGCTGCATCATCCACCCCCAACCCCTCCCCTCTCCTCACTATCCGTGCATGCGTGTTGAGGTACTTCCTCCTGTTATGGACGTAACAAAAGGCTCTCGGTGTCTTAAATAGAGAGGGTTCTTAATTCTTAATGTAGTTTACTTGTTTTTGGGTATGCATAGGTTAAACTTCAACGAGTTTCATATGTTAAACTTCAACGAGTTTTACTACAAATTGTTAAGGGAAAAAAATGCGTTAGGACGATGGGGCATGCGTGAAGTAGTAGTATTGTAGCATCTTTTTTTAGGGTAAGTACTGTAGTAGCTAGGGACTAGAGACAGTGTGTTCACGTTATTTTTTTTTGAGATTACACAGTACAACGCAGACGCTCACCCACGCACGCACACTCACTCCTATGAATACACGTACGCAAACCCTACCCCTATGAGCACCTTCGAAGGACTGAGCAGAGCACCGGCAGAGAGATTCCTGAAGTCACCATTGGCACCTCGTTGTCGACGGGAACGCCGCTTACCACTTAAAGCCGGTAAATCCTTGTAAATTCCAGAAAAAAGTGCGAGTACCAGGATTTGAACCCTGGTGGGTAGCGTCCCACTGGACCGTACCATTAGACTACAAGTCCAATCGCGTGTGTTCACGTTAATGAGAGTGCGTGAGACGAGCTAAGACCATGGGCCGAGGAGGCCTCGTCCGCTCGTGGGCCGCGCATCTTCTTTGACTGGGCTATTGTGGTTGTTCGTTAGGAGCCCACACAACGAAATAAGTTCGCGAGGAGGTGGTTGTTTCTGGATGCCCAAAAATGGAGCCCAGTTTGATCAGAGTATTCGGCCGTAGGAGCATTTTGATCACAGTGTTCTTTTCAAAAAAATAAAAAGGAAAAATAAAATCTGACCTGGGGTTCAGTTTGTAACAAGTACGCAGGCCAATGCCATGATAATGGTAGGACTCCCTAACTCAGAAAAAGACTAAAAGTTGAAGCATGTAAATGAACAGAAAAAGAAGAGAGGAAAACAAAGAAAATGCAATACTGAGTTGAAAGGACGAAACCATTTCAAATTGAGGCTTTCTTCCAAAAAAAGGTGCTAAATCTTTGCCACGATTTTACCCATAAATCTGACTTGTTGTAGTACACATAAATCTTCCTATATCAAGTGTGCTATGTTTTTATTCATACACAGCGATGGAGGCAGCCATGGGGCGGGTGGGGCTCCAGCCCCCCTACTGCTCGCAGATATGTAGAGCTCCACCGGAGTTTCTCTTAAAATTTGTACTCAAATATGCATAATAGGAGGGGTCCAACTGTTATATTTGTCTATTTTAAAAGGTCATAGTGGTGTTATGTCGATATAGCTTTATAGTTAGCCCCTCCTAAAATTTTTTTTGGCTCCGTCCATGTTCATACACATGTGAAAACATAGTTTATGCACCTCAACCTCAAATCATTCGAGTAGTTTACAAGAGCACGTAAACATCAAAAAAGGCATGTCTTTTCGTATGCATTTATATAGCATAACGATGGAGTACCTTGCGCGTCATACTCATCGTTGTTGTCGCCGTGCCAAAAAAAAAACATGGCACGTCAGCTTGCAAGAGATCTCACTTCAAACGTGCTTTCAGTCAAGGAAAAGGCGAGTGAATATATATATAATGCATGCCTGGCTGCCTACATGGTGGATATCGAATGTGCTGGACTGATTAATTAATGATTAAGAGCCTGATTGGAAACGATTTGCTAAACTTTAGCAAGTCACCTCAATTCTGGGTGCTAAAATTTATCACCGTTGAGGTGTTTGGATGTAGTGTTAAATTTAAGCACATAGAGGTACAAAAGACCAAACTGCCCTTAATAAATTCTGCCCTCCCTCGCTTTCTGCATCCCACGCGCGCTTCTCTCCTATCCCGCGCGCTTTCTTTCTTCGCCTCTCCCGCGCGCGCTTTCTTTTTCTCCTCCCCGCGCGCTTTCCTTTTCCTCTCTCGCGGGCTATCATTTCTTCCTCACCCGACCTCTCAACATCATTCATCTTTATTACAAAATTCATCATAGTTTTACAAAGGAATAAAATTACGGGAATCCAAACAAAGGAATCATATAGACGAACTACGATCTATTGAACAAAGCATGAGCAAGTTCATCTCGGAATGCATTCATGTTCGAATCTTCTTCTGTTGCTTGGGTACCAGCATCTCCTTGTGCTGCTGTGGAATGTCCTCCCGTTGGGACATAGTTTTCATCATTGTCGCACATAGCAAAGTCTTCGTCTGCAATTGCACTCTCTCGAATGAAATTATGGAGTGCCATGCATGCTACAATTATTTTGCTCTGCTTTAACATTGGATAACTTGGTATTTTGAATAGAATCCTCCATTTGTTCTTCAGTACTCCAAATGACCTCTCAACGACATTTCTAAGAGAAGAATGCGCATAATTGAAGGTTTCTTTCATACCTCTTGGCATTGGCCCATTTTGAAACTCCGGGAGATGATACTTTGTACCCTTATATGGTGCAAGATAACCCCATCGGTTTGGATACCCCGAGTCGACCAGATAATACTTCCTAAAAAAACAGCACATAACAAGACAGGTAATTGTAATTACTGGATGATGACAAGCAAAGTACTGCAACATATTATGCTAGAACATTTACCTGGAGGTGGATGTGGAAATTTGTTAGCATATTTGGTTATGGCATCATTGAATACTCTCATATCATGAACTGATCCAGGCCACCCACTAACAACAAATGTGAACCTCATATCAAAATCACAGATTGCTAATACATTTTGTGATGCATATCCATGTCTCCCCGTATGTTGAACCACCTTATTATTTGGCACCACAAATGGTACATGAGTCCCATCTATTGCACCTATGCAATTGTTGGAGTACGGAGCAAATCTGGGGTCCTGTAATCTTGTGTGGATTGTGTTAAACAGAGGGTCGGACGGCTTGATAATATCTGCTGCTAGCTTAAGGACACTAGCCAATACTTTGTCAAAATTTCGGAAAACTGTCTCTAGTGACCTCACAAATCTGTTCTCAGCTTGTCATACTGATTGTGGTGCACCAACAACCCATAGAAACAATGCTAAAGACTCTACTGATGACATCCTTTTTGTTGACTTCAACCCATAGGATCCCACCAATATACAATGCAACTGTTCAAATAATGCTCGGTTCATTCTAAACATGTTGTAGCATTGAGTTCTGTTAGATAGTGTTGACTCTACCCATTGTATTCCAGATTCACACTAGATTGTATTTGGGACCTAGCTTCTTGTACCCTCGGCCCAACATTGTTCCCTTAATACAGTTTCCTGCTTTAATTTGCTCACAGCACAAATCTAAAAATACTTCTGTATTTTTGGTTGACCATTTTGCCTTGTCAAACTCAATCCAGTGTGAATCAAAAAGAGTACAGTATCACACATTTAATATAGCGTACAACAAATGGAACACGCTCTAATTCAACACAGGTTCATGAACTACAAACATGTGCATCGTCCATGTACAAATAAATTCAGGTTTTGTTACCTCTGATGCCTGGTAGAATCCTTCTTCGTCGTCTTCTTCTTCAGCTTCGTCTTCATCTGCACCACCACGAGCAGGAACACGTCCGCCTGCACCACGGCCGCCACCTCCTCCTCCACGGCCGCCACCTCCTCCACGGCCGCCTCCACCTCCACCACGCCCGCTAGATCCTCCACCACGGCCGACAGATCCTCCCCACGGCCGCCGCCTCCACCACCACCGCGGGCTGCACGAGGGCCGCGTAATCCGAGGTTTCGCCCGGGACGATTGCTTCCAATCCCTTGAAGCATGTCGGAGTACGACCCCAGATGTGGGAAGTCGCCGACCTCGGCGTTGAGGTCCAGTGGCATGCCGACGCCAGGAGCGCGGGCGCCGTTGAACGCCGGTGCCGACGACTCAGCTTGAGAAAAGAAGTCGAATCCGCCCGATGGGAAAGCAAGAGGCGCCGGCTGCGGGAAGAGATCCTGGATGCCGTCGTCGCCATGGCCATCCATCACCCCTTTCGATGTTCGTCGACGACGACGGCGCGGGGCTAGATCTGGGATTTGGGGATTTCTGTGGATAGGAACGGGGACGGGAGCGCGCACGAAGGGCGAGTAGGACAAGCGGAGGAGCAGCCCGGTGCTGACGAGGCACGGCGGAGCCGCGGGCCGGTGGAGGGAAAGAGGGCCGGCGGCGCGGTTGAGCGGCGGCGTGCGGATGTGGGGGGTGAGAGAACGGGTGCGGAGAGGTTGGGAGGGGAGCGGGAGAGAAGAAGGGGGGAGGGGGAGGGGAGTTAATGCGGCTGGGGAGGGGTAGTGGGTGTCAAAAGCCCACCAGGAAGCACTTTTAGCAAAAAAAGCACCCCTTTGAGGTGCTAATGGAATTGGTAGTGCTAAACTTTAGCAGGTCACTTTTAGCAGGTTTTAGCACACCTGTTTGGATACTTTTGTGCTAATTTTTAGTAAAAAGTGGGGTGCTAAATTTTATCAACCTCAATCCAAACAGGCCCTAATATCATAATCTTGCCGTTCAGTATTTTCTTGATCACTAAAGTTTATCGCCCACATACTAAGTCAACGATGTACCCGTTTGACCAATCTCTGACCCCATAAAAACATGGAACAATGTTAAAATATACTTGTTACTTGGAACACGCTTTGGAATTTGAGATGGAC
The DNA here is from genome assembly GCA_900205405.1 of Echinochloa crus-galli. Classification (NCBI taxonomy): domain Eukaryota; kingdom Viridiplantae; phylum Streptophyta; class Magnoliopsida; order Poales; family Poaceae; genus Echinochloa; species Echinochloa crus-galli. The sequence goes on from OAMR01000690.1 coordinate 626,270, forward strand.
CATGGTTATGATTCGGCTCACACATAAACGCGCACATACAAGTTTCTTGGTGGGCATAACAAAAAGATTGGCATGGGAACCCAAACTTTACACAATATATATCCGATCCTGCTCCGAATCAAACATTTCAACGAATTCAAATGAATAACAAACTTTATTGTTGCCCATCTAAACACTTCTAGAAAACCCGATTTCTCTGGGTAGAAATTGGTGATTGCAACCGTGCAAGTATTTCCATGACAGGAAATAGTGCGTTTATCCATCAACTTCTTTTTGTAGCGACAATCTGCATTCGTCGTGGGGTTGACTCCAATCCAAGCATCCAACATTTCAACTGATTTCCAAAAAAAAAAAATCCAGCTCCAACCTATCCACATCCTCACACCAGCGTGTGAACTCCTCGGTGCTCCGTAGCACAATTACCACCGGCACACTCCCCACGCTTCATCCCGCCTCACGTCCCCCGAAAGATACCCCAGCACACGCCCCGCGCCGCGCCGCCGCACCGGCAACACGCGCGGCCACGGCCATCTTCTCCCCGGAATCCAAGGCGGCGGCGGAGCTTCCAGGACCGGGACCTTCAGGAAGGGTGGCAAGGCGGGAGCGGGGATGTGGGGGCGGCACTACTGGGGCGGCGGGCGGCGGCCGGGCGAGGCCGGCGGCGGCGGCGGCGGCGTGGTGGTAATGTTCGCGTGGCTGTCGAGCCAGGAGCGGCACGTGCGGGCGTACGTGGAGCTGTACGCGGCGCGCGGGTGGGCGTGCCTCGTCTGCCACTCCGACTTCCTCACCCTGTACGGCCGCATGTCTGGTGCCTTTCTTCAACCCGTTACGATCCGACGAACCGCGAAGAAAAGATGTGATCTTCAGTGGGTGTGGTCCGATTCGATGCGGTAGTGCGAAAAAGATGCGGTTTTTGGTTTGTTCTGATGTCTAGGTGCTCTCGGATTTGCCGGAGTTCTGGGAATTTGGGGGAGAATGCTTCAGTTTCTTGTGAGTTCTGCTTAAGTTGTTGGGGTATTTGGGGGCTGGCACGCAACTGACGCTAGGTTGCTTAGCAATTTCCAATTGACCGGTCATGTGTGCCAAATTTCATATAGCTAGTTGGATGAGTTTAGAAATGCTGTGATGGCACACATGTACCCTGTTGGATCCCAGCTTCCTATTTTTAGTAACCTGTCTCCATACTCCCTATAAACGAATCGATTGTTCTCTTGTTTAATATACATATAAATGTTGCATAATCAGGTTTTTCCCTGAGAAGGCTGCTATGCTTGCCGACAGATTGCTTGGTGAGCTTGTCAAGGTAGGTTACCCCACTGTATTGCAGATTCAACCTGGTTCCGTACAATTTGTTTGTGGATATATGTTTATGCGCATCTAATTGGTTGTTGCAATCGTGCGCGTGTTGATATATCACTCTTTGAATAATCCAGGAGCTGAAGATTAGACCTGTACCTGTTGTGTTTGCGTCGTTTTCTGGAGGGCCGAAGGGTTGCACATACAAGGTTCTTCAGGTAAAATAAGGAATTTTGTAACGCTTTTTCTGTAGCAGTTACCTATAGATTAAGCGTGGTTTGGAATCTCTAGGCTAAAGCTTTCATTGTTTGATGACAGCTGATAGAGCGAAGATGTAAAGGGCAACTAAGTCTGGTATGACACTTTCTTATTGCCTTCCTCTCTTGCGCATTGCTCACAGAAATGCTAGCTGAAGCTTTGTTCAGTAAATAAAATAAGCTGTATAGATACAGATGCAGGTATTCTAGTTCAAATTTACTAAGAAAGATTTGTGTGCATTTGGTTTCGACAGGATGAGTATCAGCTTGTACGGGATTGTCTCTGCGGGCAAATATACGACTCGAGTCCTGTGGATTTTGTTAGTGATTTAGGCACTCGCTTTCTCCTTGACCCAAGTGTCCTGAAGATGTCTGAACCTCCTCGTGTCTTGTCTTGGATGGCTAAGGGTGTTGCATCAGGTCTCGATGCTCTTTTCATAAACAAATTTGAAGAGCAACGTAAAGATTATTGGGAAACACTATACTCATCAGTGGTACGCCCCTCTATTGACCACATTGAATTGAAGCCTGATTGTAAATGAATTTTCTTGTGAATATTTGTGAATTGTGACCTGAGTCCATTGTACATGCAGCATGTTGGGCCAATACTGATACTCTGTTCAGAGGATGATCAACTTTCTCCATATTCAATTGTTGAAAATTTTGGCCATCGTCTGCTGGAGCTTGGTGGTGATGTGAACCTGGTTAAATGGAACAGTTCTCCCCATGTAGGCATGTTCTTCTCCCGCTTTTTGTCTACAGTCGACCTAATATTATGTTAAATTAACTAAATTGACATTAGTATCAACCTATTTGAAGTAGCAATATTAACAAAGAATTCATTAATCTTTACTCCATTAAGGTACCTAGCCATTTAGTTATGACCTCCCAGTTAAAGTTTTTGACAACTTACCTTTTTTCTGAACATCGTGCCCCATTAACTTCTATTTGCCTCACCCAACATGCTTCTAGGCTATAAACAGAAATGCAAGGACTATTTGTTGAATAGTTATCTTGGTTTTCTAACATGACGCGAGATATTTGGTTGCTTTGGGTAGCTATAGAATGCATAATGATTTTAGGTAAAATTTGACAGGAGAATGCATCAAGATGGCATGATATAGTTCCCTAGCGACTAGGAGTACTGTATCAGTACAGCTCCAAACTCTCAAATGGGAAAATGAAATTGCAACTTTTAGCATACATTGTATTAATTCCAGGGTACCTGCTGCCATTAGTAGCCCCATTGACCATATTCAATACTGGAGAATTGCTAAATTATTTACCAGCAGGATTTTGAGTCAACACTAAGCAACCATTCAGACATCCTTTTATGTGTCCTGAAACCATTCAGATCATCCTTGTATGTGTCCTGAAATTTTATGTTGAACATTCGCCTAGCCTAATCTAAGACAACCTGCGATCATACTTCTCATTTATAACTGTACCCAGAGCAAAATGTTTTCTTTCAAAAAGGTGGAAACATGTCTGGTGTAAAGGTGATAGTACACCTTGCCAGAATTGGTTATGTTGGACTGATAAGCAGCTATGTTATAGTTTCAATGGGAAAACCTTTTCCAAAAATGAGAAAACAAAGTTTCTTTGGAGACATCAAAAAAGGTCTCCCCACCTTGTTGTAAACTAAAAGATCATAGGTAAAGACGTCATGGATCATGCATGTTGTTCGGAGCTCGATTTCATCTATCCAGATGGCAAGATATGGTCTGGATGAATATTTGACCTTGTGTGCATCTAAAATAATATTGAACCTGTGCAGAATTTTAAACTGATTATGTAAATGTAGACTTCCCCATTTATTCATACCGATCCCCTCACTGGAGATTAACATTAAGAATCTTGGATATGCTACGGTACTTTCTTACAAATTTCTTAAAGATGAAATAGTAAAGAATTCTGTGCATGGTGTTCCCTAAATTGTAATCCCCAGTATCTGGCAAATCAGGTCTTATATAGTTTTACGGAATGTCAAGGAACCAACACATAGAAAATGGCTCATTGAACTAATTCATGGCATCATCAGTTCAGTTGTCTGAAATTTTTCAGCAGGCATGACTCGTTATGTTGTTCAGATTCTGCGTTTAAAAGATTTCATGGATATGCTTTATGCCTAACATAAAAAAAGGGATGTTCGCCTTAAGCCATGTGAAACTGATAACACATTTATGATTTCTGCTTATTGTCTCTTTCCCTTCTTTCTTGTTATGCAGGCCACTATAGGTATCACCCTGATGAATACCGAGCTGCAGTAACTGAGCTACTCATGAAAGCATCGGCGCTTTACATGAGCAGAAGACAACTTAACGTATATGAGGTGGGCACAAGCGAGCAGAGCAGCATGGCTCCATCCATCTCCAATCACCACAGAAGTGCTGCAGGCTCTAACGACAGGCTGAGACGACCATCGATTGATCCAACGGATCAGTTCTTCCTACCAAGCTCCATGGAGTACCATGAAAGCAGCGAGGGACTGAAGCCAGAGCTGTTCAACATGCCAAGTGTGGAGAGCTTGAGCATGCATGGGGTACTGGGGCAGGTGCTGTATGATGTATGCGTCCCAAAGAACGTAGAAGGCTGGGAACTCAAGCCTTCTGTTTCGGCTTCGAGGCGCATGCATACCGTTGCACGTCCTGGCAGCTTCAATCCAATTAAATGTGTGAGGCGCTCAAGGTTGTGAAAATTTTGACTGGAACATTCGGATGCATATAGGTGACTTGTGTATACTACGGAGTACGAGAGAATCTTGTTTGGTGGATGCTGGTGAAACTTACGATAGCCATCATCCATCGACTACAATGCGAAATTTGTTTCGAAAATTTGCCAATAATGTCGAGTACTGTTACTGAAGGAACTGTGCAAACTTATATATGATCTGGCTGCTTATTTTCCTTTGCCATCACATAAATTCCCTTGGGCTGGTGAAGGAAAAAAATCTGACCTAATTGTCAGTTTGTCCTGAAAAAAAATGAATCACAAACATTATTCTGGGCAGAACCATGTCAAGAATACGGAGTTTGACAAATTTTTAATAGAATTGTGGAAAAATATTGAGTTTGAGAAAAACAATTGGGCAGAATCATGTAAAGAAAGTTCAGTTCATAAACTCGATATTTGTGAATCCTGTAAAATATTGAGTTTGAGAAAAAAAAACAATTGGGCAGAATACAATGAGAAAATATTGAGTTTGAGAAAAACAATTGGAATCACAAGCAGCAGCAAGCACCAAGAAGAAAAAAACGAATAGCCAAGGGCGTATTTGCAAGGAAAGGGTAGCACCCAGTGGCCCACCCAGGGAGTGGTACGCGAATGTGCAAAGGTTTTCTTGGGGGGATCAATGTGCAAAAGAATATGGACATGGTTGTAGGACAGTAGAAGCGGCAAGGGATCGAAACGAATAACTCAGGGGCACATCTGAAAGGGAAAACAGGCGCTCAGGGGCTAATCAGCAAGGAAAAAACTCGAGACCAGGGACCAGCGCGCAAAGTCTCAAAAAGATTTGGACCATTTCTCGATTTGTGTGTGTCATCCTTGCGCAGGGGCCATGCTAATCTTCTCTGAGCGGGAAACATGGCTGTATCGTTCCAATTTTATCGGATGTCTCCGAAGAGACAACTCGGCCTCCACGGCCAAGGTTATAAGGGCGTCCGCAATGCGCGGCTCCATCCCGGTCCTATGCTCACCGGACCTGGTTCTATCCACTGTGAGACCGCTCCTATAAAGAAGCAACCAAGAGCCAGCTCCTATCCATGGGAGCGAGTCCCATGAAATAAAAAATTTGATTCTCTTGCTGTTGTCTAGCGGATGAGAAGGATGGTTGAAAGAATGGAATTTTGTATTCATTTGGTAGGGTCTGCTGTAATAATGAGGCCGGTTCTATACATTGTGAGATTTTTAACAAGACAATGATGATTCTATATAGAAACGGGGTCGTTCCTATACATTGGAGATGCCCTGAGCTGGTCTTTGCGTTGTTCGCTGAGCAGTATGGGACTAAGTTTTGGCTCCGACGCTCTGCCTCGTTCCCTTCCCCGCAAGCGCAACGACGCCCCACGGGCCATCTGGGCCGAGCGCCGCGAGACCGCGCAGGCCCCTCCCTATGTGGGCTGGATATTTTAACGCGATCATGGGAGATGGTGGGCTTTCGTGTTTTTGTTGGAGGGAGAAAAAAGTAGGCCGATTTTGTGTGCTCAAAAAAAGAAAGGCCGATTTTGTGTACTCCGTATACCCGAAATGTACGATGCACAGGTATAGACGTATATTCACCCCCCAAAAAATTAACGAGTATATATATATATATTTCTCTCAGGAAAAATGGTTGTAAAATTATATACTCCTATAAAATCAACAGGTATTGCCATCACCATCATGGCTAGAAAAGTACGTGTGTATTTTTTCTTAGAACAAAGAAAACCAGTGCCGCTCTCATGACTCCACACATTTGGCATGGTAGTGCTGGTGCTGCAAACTGCCCTTAGATGTTCACAACGGCTTCAGTTTGCTGACACCATACACTACCCCCAGATTTTGATGCTGATAGCTGCTCTGTGATCCTATCTCATATGATAGATCCTTGCTGGCTCCTTCAATTCAATCATTCGTTTTCCTTTCCTGGTTTCCTCTGCTGTTGGGGTGAATGGGTGATATTAGAATAAAGCAGTTTAATAACAAGTCCACGCCAATGAGACTCCTAGGTTCAGCATTCCGGCAGCACGTCATTAGAGGTTTTGGTTATGGTCATTGTCAGTGCTTTCTTCTGGGATTCTTCCGTGAAGTTGCCTTGCACGCCTAGTATGATGTACATCCCCAAAAGAGGTTCCTGTCATTTAGTAGGCAGGTACGGTACGCTACGAGATTCAGACAAGTTCCAATTTTGTTTGAGCAAATTCACTCATTAATTGATATGTGATGAACATATAGCGTGTCGTCCAAAATAACTTATTATCTGGGTCATGGATAATTCATAGAAAAATGGGGAAATAGATTCTCCGTTGGATAGATCTACGGTGTATTTTCTGAAATAAAAACATCTCCCTCCCATGTGATAGATACAACATATGTGAGCATCCCCTTGTACTGAAATTTTAACACAACAAAAAGATCCGAGAGAGAGAGAGAGAGAGAGAGAGAGAGAGAGAGAGAGAGAGAGATTATGCTTGCGAAATGAGAGATACCACGGAATGCCATAGAGTATCATTTTCTAAAGTTAAATTTAGCTATTGTTAGAGAAAAAAAAAGTATTCAACAGACTCTATAAATGACTCTCCAAATTTAGTGGTTCCCCATCTCACCTCATTCGCTAGTTATTTTTAGCTATTGTACCTCACTAGCTATCTTTACAGAATCTGTTGGATTACCCTATTAAATTTAGATGACTTTCTAGTTTTAATCTTCATGTTTAGCTAACATAATACAGAGTCTCTTGGAGATGCTCTAAGAAGCAAAGGCTTTAAGAGCAACTCCGGCAATAATTTCCAAATCGAATCCTCTAAATATTAAATGGGTTACATCGATGTTTTGAGGATCTATTATAGTGACTATTCTTTTTTTTTGGTTTGCCCTTTATATATAAAGTAGAGGGCTATTCAGTTCTGCTTAAGTTGCTCTAAAAAAATATAAAAACCAAGATTCCTATGCCAATCATATATCCAATGTCATCTTTGCTTGAGTTGCTCTAAGGAAAAAAATGCATTGAATTATACTCCAAATTCCTGATGTGCAACAATAGTTTCATGCCATTTTACTAGCAACACCAAGATAACAAGATGTAGCCCACTCGATCTAGCCGGGGTAGGCCAAGATACCGTGACATCACTGCCTAAACTTCCCAAAAAGGTCATATTCTCAATTGTTCAGTTACTGCCAGTTGCTAAGTGAGTGATCATTTAATCATGCATTTTTTTTCTAGGAACAAAGCAAATTGAATGTGTGGTAGTCATGGAATGCACGAGGATACAAGGGGTTAGATATAGCAAGGAAGGGATAAGGATTAAGGAATGCTCGTGTGTGGTAAAACCAACCAAAGTAACAAATAATCAAACATCAAAATTGTGATATATTAAAGCTACTAAAATTCACCACCGTATCTTATTGAAATAGGGCATGTGAAAACAACTCTAGGGATGATTCGGATTCATCCCATCCTTTCGGAGTGGAAGCTACTATGTTTATCACAAGTGAATTAGTTTAAAAAAAATTACCTATCTACGGTGTATTAATAAACAACACATATTTTTATTGAAGCCTTATTTCAAGTTAAAATACTAAATACATGTTTTTGCAACGTTTTTGCTCTTATTTTGTCTTCTCTTTTGAGGGAGGATCAAGAAAATAAAAATGACAAATGGAGGGGAGTAAATAAATCCAGAGGCATCGTCATCGCGATAACAGCTCTGCTAGTCTGCTACCCCTACACGCCGGTGAGGGATGGAATTATCCCTTCCCCAGCATTCTTCGATCCCGGAATATGCCCCACGAACTCCTTGCAATCACGGCATTTTTCGATCCCGGAATATGCCCCACAAACTCCCTCCAGTCAATCATTCCCCTCTACCTAATCACCGCCAGTTCACAAATCCGAGAGAGCTACATCCGGCGGGCCTCCACGGTTTCCTGTTCTTGTTCCAGTCGCATACAGATCCTTACTCCGAATTGGATTCGTTTTCTTGCTTTCTTGTCCATTGGGTTCGGAACTTTGGATTACCCCTGAGTTGGGATCTGTCTAGTCTGCTGTTTCCGTGGAATTAGGCGGAAGATTGGAGGTAGCTCTGGGTGGTGGCGGTTCTTGATCCCAACCCGGCGGCTCCTTGACTGACTGGCTGTACTGCGGCAATCGCGTGCTGGATTGGAGTAAAGGTCGGATTTTGCAAGGGTTTGCGGTAAAGATCAAAATTTGTGGAGGACTTTGTTACTTTGGGATTTGAGTGTTGATAGATTTCGTCAAATCGGTCTGATTGAAAGGGATAAGAGTTGCATTTTGTTGTAAAATTGGATGGTTGTCATTGCTGCACTGAATCGAGCCTGGTTGAAAGGATTGTTTTTAATTTTTGGCTGATATATGTGTGGGTGTGGACGCTCGTGATGCCCTTGCCAGAGGTTGAAGGATTCCTTGGTTTGATGGTCTCTGCTGTCCAGTAGTTCATCGGCGGTGCGCAAGATGTATGCCGTGGGGAAGTTTGGCAGTCTCATTTCCCACGACGCGGTTGACATCATCGTCGTGCAGCAGCAGGATGGCAGCTTCAAGAGCTCTCCGTGGTATGTGCGCTTTGGCAAGTTCCAGGGGGTTCGCAAGTCAGGAGAGAAGGTGGTCAACATCTCCGTCAATGGCGTCGAAGCTGGGTTCCACATGTACTTGGACAGCAATGGTGAGGCTTACTTCCTTAGAAACACGGTCCCGGATGGTGAGGAAGGTGAATTCATTGTCTCTGCCGTGTCGTCGGGTGATGAACGGGAAGCGGCGCCAGTCGAGGAAGCTCAGTTGAGGAAGTCGAAGAGCACTTCATGTGATAGCTCGACGATGGAGGATGATGTTGGGGATGGCAAGATACTGATGAGGACAACATCAAGGCGGACCTCCATACTCGAACGGATGTTTGGTCGGAAAACAGTCAAGAGCAATGCACGTGCTGTGGATAGAGTGAGCTCATTAGAGCGAGCAGAGATTGCTGCCGAACTCCTTGACACAAAGTGGTCAACAAATCTCCCGCATAATCTGAAACCTTATCGTTCTAATGATGAACCTTACAAGAGCAAGTTGGCAGAATCTAGAAACAATGATCAGACGGAAACCTCAAAGAATGTTTTGCCAGAGTATAGCTTGGATCATGGGAACGAGATGGACTCTAATTGCAACGGTGCTGACTACAAATTTTGTAGTCCTCTTGGAGGAAGAAACAGTTTGGCAGATTTAACCAATCAGTCTTTACAAACCACTGTTGTGAAGGAAGAGGTTGTTGAGATACACACACATGAGACTAGTGACTTCACTGATAGGATCACCATACCTGTGCATCAACCAGGATCGGAATCTTTATTAAATAATCTGGGAACAGATAAAAGTATACATGAGTCTGTTGATACTCAAGGTGAGTTGCTGCATAAATTGGAAGATGTTGCAGGAAGGGAAATGCATACAAGGGAGGCCTTTTCCAATAGCATTTTTGAAATCCATACCATCAAGTCAGACACTACAAGTGGTAAGAGTGAGGTGGTTTCTCAGTTTGTCACTGTAAATTCAGATGGAGCCGACCAAATTGTGGCAGGTGCCAATTCACCAACTTATGCAAGCACAGATGTATCAACTGGGAAACAGGAGGTTACATTGATCCCTCCTAAACAAGATCCAGTTCAAGAGAAAGTAGTCATTTTAAGCATTTCTGAGACACTTGAGATTTCACAAGATGCAGTTCAAGATAAAATGGTCATTCTCAGCAGTTCTGAGACTATGGAGAGTTCATATGTGGTGTCCGATATTTCAGATCACAAGGTTCAATATGAGGAGGATTCAAGAGTCTC
>OAMR01000690.1:652526-672446 GCA_900205405.1 Echinochloa crus-galli
TGTTTGTTGACATTGGTTTGTAGTCATCAGAAGAGCTCCTCATGAATTCAAGATTTCCTGCCTAGAGGTAAAGTACCCCCTAGCAGCCTAGGGCATGAAAAGAAGGGAAGAATAGCTTTGATTCATTGATGTTCTATCCATGATTTCTCTGTCCTTTACAGGCTATCAAAGATTGTTTTCCTCCCGACTCGAACCCATTTTATGCTGGATTCGGAAATAGAGATACAGATGAGCTTAGTTACCTCAAAGTTGGTATTCCTATGGGCAAGATCTTCATAATAAACCCCAAGGTAACAGTCTGAGACATGAAAATCGCTTGTCCCTCCCTCCTGTTAGTATCTCTATCTGCATAATTGTACTGGAGTTCAGCCAGTGAGAGCATACTTGTCAGCCGATTGCCCATAACAATACTTGCACTAGAGATGGCATCTAGAGAATCCATGTTAAATTTTCGCTTGATGCAGGGTGAAGTTGCAGTGAATCGGCGGGTTGATACGAAGTCATACACGTCCCTGCATGCTCTTGTCCATGGAATGTTTCCCCCAATATCGTCATCTTCAGAGCAGGTCAGCATTCCCATGTATTTGTCAATAGTTCAACTGTAGCTACTACTTTTAGTGCTTCTTATTCTGACAAGTTCAATTCAGGAGGACTACAATACCTGGAATTACTGGAAAATGCCATTGCCTGATGTTGATATGTGAGGTACAACCGAACAAGTGAAGTGTGCACAACAGCGCTGCTCTAATTTTATAATGCGTCACAGTGGTGATGAGAAGAAAACCATGATGAAGGTAGCACCCTGAGGTATTTCATTTTACCTATTTTTGCACTACCACTTCTATATTTTTCCTCTTCATGCGCTTGTGTCTAACATGTTTGCTGCATTCGTCACCTGTTTTACAGGCCAATCATTGGTTGGCTACATGTGGATGTTGCTCCTGCAAGATCAAAACTGTATATATATAGGATCATAATAGATGACTAGCGACCTGTACATGTGGATGCTCCTGATATAAGCTCCTGCAATATCAAAACTGTGTATATAGGATTATAATAGATGAATTGCGATCTGTACGCCGATGAGGCAGTAGAAGCAATGTAGTTATTTATTTCTAGTCTATCTGTTGTTGTAGGACTGTGAATACCCCCCATGTCCTGTAACTGAAGGGTGAATACTTTACTGAATGGAGGGATCAGATAGTGTTCTTTCCCGTGCGGTTTTATTTCGTCCTTGATGTAACTGTGGTGCCATTGTAATCTTTACAAGAGCTGCAAGTATGTTAAGAGGCTGTTTGGATCCACATGGCAAGAGTAAAAAAGAGCAAAACATTTGCCTAAAAAAAAGATGGCAAAAGTTTTGCCATTAGGGGTGTTTGGATCCAATGGCAAAAGTTTTAGCAAAAACCTATTTAAACCCCATTCTTTTTTCTTTTGCTATGGGGTGTTTGGAGGCAAATGGCAAAAACTTTGCCCTTTTACCCAATTTTACCACAAGATTGATCCAAAAGATTTTTGCCATCTTATTTTTGATTTGCCCTTTTGATATGGGGATGTTTGGAGGCAAATGGTAAAATAAAGGGCAAAATAGTTGCCATTTGCCCATGGATCCAAACAGGATCTTACTACATCATAAGCCTTGTGAACGCTTAACAGGAAATTGTGGTATGAACCAGCTATGTGTGTGCCAACTCTGTTATTTACCTAACTGAAGTTCTTGAGCTGGGTATCAATACAACGGAGATAGGCTGCAATTTTATAGTTAACTACCTGAAATTTTTTAGCTGGTTTATAGGTGAAAATAAGAACTTTGTGAAGGGCCCGTACGCAAAGGTTCCTCTTAACCAAGAGACCTCTGGTCACTTGCTCTAGAACCCTACAGCCGCCACCAATGGCGGACTCCGAAACCCTAGCCACGCCCGGCCCCGCCTCCGCCTCCACCAAGAAGAAGCACTCCAAGAAGCGCAAGGCCGCCGACGGCGAGGCCACCACCTCCAAATCCCTAGAGCCTCCTCCAATGGAAGACCCCCAAACCCAAGCCACGCCCTCCGCGTCCACCAAGAAGAAGCACTCCAAGAAGCGCAAGGCCGCCGACGAGCCCGTCAACATCACCGCCGACGAGCCCGTCGATGAGTCCGTCAACGAGCCCGTCGACGAGTCCGTCAACGTCACCGTCGACGCCTCACTCACCGGCGGCGGCGGCGCCCCCGCGGTCGCCTACTTTCCCACCGGGTACGACCCCCTCGCCGCCGCCGCCGCCGCGAAGGGGGGCGAATCCGCCGCCCGCACGCGGCTCTTCCGGCACGAGAAGCACCCCACCTGGGTGGACCTCGTTGTCGGGAGCTCCGGCGGCGGCCCCGATTTCGTCGGCCGGAGCTATGCCGGTGAGGCCGCCACGCCGCAGCTCTGTGAGTACGCGCTCGGTGTCTTCGATAAGACCTCTGGCACCCTCAGGGTCGTCCCCATAGCCGCAAACAAAGTGAGTGTTTTGTCCGATTTCTCCAAAATTTCGATAGCCGAAGTGAAATGGCTAGTATTATCACACAGACTTAGTGAAATTTTAGCTGTTTAATGAGTTCTAGTTTTTTAATTTGAGTATTAAGCATTCACTTTTGCCTAGTTGTGCAATGGAAAGTTGCAATTGGATGGTTTACTCCTTGTTGTGGCATTGCTTGCATAGTTACGATTATAGCAGAGTAACAGTACACTAAAAGCTTCAATATCTTGTTTTATTTTGTTTTTCTTTTATTTTGAAGGAAAGCACGTGCTGCGATATTTTAATTCTAATCATAGTAATGGCATACATTTTAAGAGGCATAAGGAATACTTTTGGTGTGTAACATCATTCTGGATATCTGTGGTGACAGATTCTGAGGCTCGAGCCACATCTTGAAGTGCAGCAGCCAGCGCAATCGCAGCACTCTGAGGTTGCATCAGAAGCTGGTTCAGTTGCAGGAAATGATGATTTGAAGGTTCAAGATCTTACCATGATGTATGGAACCAAGACAGACAGGGACAAGGTATGTTTGTGTCTAGTTTTACTAGCCTGCTGTTTGCGACTATATGTTTCTGAATTGAACAGTTGTGTGAGGTTGAACTTAGTCGCAAGACTATGAAGCAAAAGAAGTGTCAATTCTTCCTGTGAAGTAAGTTTGTAAGATAACATATAGGATAGGACGCAATCACATTACTCATTTTGTTAAACCAGAACTTAATATAACTGTCATTGTACCAGTGTGATTTCTGTTAGCTTTTTTCTGTGAATATATATATTCTTGGTTGATTTATGTTGCCCTTCTTCATGTGAAAATGAAAGATTTTTGTGAGTTATGCAAACCAACGATTTAAACTAAAATCTGATTTGCAGATTCATCTCAAGCATGAACCATGATAATTTCCGTTTTACATTGATCACTGTTTTCATGATAAAGTTTATTTGACTCCAGCATTTCTAGTTTGCACTGTTTAGAAAAGGTAAAAAGAAAGTTACAGACATGGTTCAGTTTGGTTAATGGCAATATTCCTTTCAGGATAATAAGTGGAGGTCATTAAATCAACAAAGGAATGATCCTTCTGCTTATGAGGACATAGACCTTGGAACCATTAATATCAACACCAACGACATTCAGGAGCCAGCAATTGTTCGGAACATTCCACCTTATGATCCTGCGGCAGATACATCAGAAAAGGCATATCTTTTGGATGAGATTATTCCAAGGAATATGCGGCAACATCTTTTACAAATTGTGGGCCATTTTGAATCAGGAGAAATTTCTTCAAAAGGCTATGGAAGTTTTGTCTCAAATCGTGTGAAGAAGTTGCATGAGCTTCAGGTAATTAGTCATTCTTTGGTATGCCTTTTCTTGTTGTCCAGTTTTCCACTTTCTTAGAACAAGGAAAATTATATTACTAAATCAGAAAGATAAAGGGAAGTCGAGAGCATTTTTCTTGATATGAAGTCATATAGTCTGATGTTGCCACATCATATAGTGGTAACTGGTAAGATACCATCTTAATTGACTCTTTAACATTCTTGTGGAAATTTTAAGGACACAATATAGCCGGCACAATTACTACTGCAATGTTGACATGTTGAATGGGCACTGGTCTCTGTCCCCTCTTTAGATAGTGGTAGTGTTTGTTTACCAAAAGTAATGGTTTGCTCTTATGCAATTTTTAACTTCGTTTTTTTACATGACTTTTAACTTCGTTGAGCATTAATAAGGTGTGTTTATGGGTCTGTTCTACTTGTTTTGTGTGATCTGAAAAAAATTAACTTTTGCCTTGCTTTAGGGTGAAGATAAAGAGAGGCTTGCTTGGATACTGTCCTACATCCAACATCTCCTATCTTTATTGGCGCGGAATGGCACCATGTCCAAGCATCACAGGAAGGACAGAAAGGAAAACAAGACAAACTATGGACCACCGACCCCGCAAGCTGTATATCGCAACCTGTTGCTGATTTTTACAGAACCAGAGTCTAGTTCCATGTCAGCGGAGAAAAAAGATCTTCTGATCAACTACATCTTGGTCCTGACACTTTTTGCTGATGACTTCAGATCCGATCCTAATGATATATGCGCGGACCTGAAAATGACTCGCCAGATGCTTAAACCGTATTATGACCAGTTGGGATGCAAATCTGTGTCAGCGGGTGCTTTCAAGCCCACTTTCATGACTCTTCCAGCCCCTCTCAAGTTCCCGCAAGATGTTACAAGGAGAAAGCGAAGACAACGATAGGGAGAGACCAATGGTAATTTATCTCAGAAATGGCATGCAATACTTGAATGTGACTGTGTTTGGAAAAGGCCATTCTGAGTCCTGATAAACTGCAACCAATGGCAAGCTAAGCCAGTAGGTGCTTGGCCCAATTTTGAATGTACTGAAAATGACAGTTGTTTCAAGTTTCATTTTGTATTCTGCTGTCCATTAACATTGCTGCCAAGAAAGGAAACATCATCTGTGTATCGATAGTTACTTGCATTCGAGATGCTGTAATGTTTTTTCCTTTTGTTTTTGGGTTATGCATCTTAGTACTAACAAGTTCGATGGTGAACAATGTGGATTTTTTTGGTTGCCCGGCTCCTTAATAGAGTACAGCACGCCTGCTTTTCTGAATTTCCTCTGTTCTTGCTCGCCAATACGATTTCCTTCTCCTTGCTAGTACTACATATTAATATTTCTACGTCACATGTTTGACCAATACAAAATATTGTGAAAAATGGAGACAACATTACAACTATCCGTCACAAACTGATTTCAGCTCAAAATGCCAGCTACAACTCATAACTAAATCATCAAATTGTATCGTCACAAACTGATTTCAGCTCAAAATGCCAGCTACAACTCCTAACTAAATCATCAAATTAGCTGGTAAACATAATAAAATACACTAGGACAACAGGTTGGTGAAAATCAATCCATAAGGGCTACAGCAAGGTAAGAACGCAGTAACAATCTGGGGACAGATTACATCATCATCACCGACCTAAACTTTATTCTACATGGATCGATAGACATCTAAACCACACGGTAAACTGGCAAGGACGAGGTCATTCAAGAGTCCTTTCGTTTCATTGCTAGTATAAAAGACATTATTCACCCCACCAGGTTGCTCGACTTAGGATTTCTCTGCCACATTGCCGCCTGCTTCATGATCTGCTCCGGTTGTGCTCTTGTGGCTCTCGGTGCCAGATGGCTCCATGCTCATCCCAGCAGTTGCATCCTGCTTGCCTCCTCGCCCATCAGCAGGGACAGACGCTGAGTGCTGTAGGTTGGCAGCGGCAGCAAGGTCGGCTTGCATAGGCTGCATGCCATTAACGGTAGCTGGTCTCATGACCATCTGTCCTGGGAAAGCAAGAGCCTGTGCTTGCTGCTGTTGAAGCTGCTGCTCTTGCATCTGTTGCGGAGTTAATGGTGTTCTTGGAGGGAACATTGGTACTTGTGACATGTAATGCCCTGCACCTGGCACCATACCAGGCTGCACCATCTGTTTGCAACGAAATGAAAACTTAAGTGAATGGTCCAAGTGGGGCTTGTGGAATGGCGCCAACCTGAACAGGGCTACTAACCTGAGGGCGACTTGCAGGGTTCTGTGGTGGTTGGGGTTGAGCATCTGCAATCGCAGCCAGGTACAGGAGATTCTTTTGAAGCTGAGCTTGATACCTGAGAGTTAAGAGCATGGAAGATACAGTTATCCAGAATGCATTGCCATTGATACATGTCGTTTTAGAAGATAGCATTTACATAGCCAGGCCAATCATGAATAAGATTTTGTTCATTGTTCAAATTTCAAGATTTTTTTATGGCAAATGATAGGAGTCATAGAGGGATAATGAGTTGCTATAGACAAACATATCATATATCATTAGTCGAGAAGCCAAGCAATGCAACATTTTTTACTCCACAAGGCCGATAACACTTCAGAAGCTACAAGTATATATGGATCGATCACAGATCACACATCAAACAGAGCAATAACTAAATCCTGGGAGTTAACACAATGCCGCCAGATGGATGTGAGCAATTCTGCTGTTAAAACATACTTCAGAGCATCATATATGATCGATTTTTTTACGCAAGTTAGATTGTATTACTCCATAACTCAGAACACTATATTTACAGAATACTAGTATAGTCAAACTGCCAACGCTCACAGCTTTTACAACCAAACCATTCTCAACAAACCTACATCAGAGGAACTTATGAAGATCATACGCTTTGTTTAGATAAGATAATTTTTTTTCTAGTGATATCCAACACATCTTAAGGCTCATTAATTTTGCATACTGTAGTGTGAAATCCAGCTTCTTCTAAATGAAGAAAATGAAATAAACAACAGATGAATTAAAGGTTCATCAAGATACTCACTGAGCACATTCTGACAACTTTCCTAAGTTCTGATTTTCCAGGATGGCCAAAATAAGTTGCTTATTTTCATCCAAGTACTGCAAAAGGAAGAATCCAGTTAGTAAATATCAGAAGTTAACAAAGACATGCACTATAGTGTGTCTTGTTAGTTTGTTAACCTGCTCTATGGTGACTTGGTTCCTAGTTACCATATGATGGCGGTGTGGCAATTGCCAACATAGGGCTATGGTTTAGCAGTATTGAAGCACAGTTGACAGGCAATCATTGCTGACCAATGATCACTAAACGACCGTGCAAAAATGGAAATTGCTAAAATCCACTTATGAATAATGTCAAAATACTCCCTTTAATTTCTGTTTTCGTATCCTACACCGGCAGCTCTATCTTGGTGTTTTACCCCCGCAAGGCAATCCCACCGCAAGGCTTTCTGCTTGTCTGAATGACACATTGCAGTGCCACTGTGCAAGAAATAAAATTCTCTGAACATAGAGATACCAGCCACATTCCATGGGAAAGAACCACGGTCTGTAAATGAAATTGCACAGCCAACCAGTAGGCATTTGCTGCTGTCTTATCATCCAAGAAGGCAAGAAATGAGCACACAACAAGTAGGAATTGGCAAAATACTACAGGGGGCTGCTGTATGGCAGATGGGCATGGTGCCACACAACAAAGGGCCTTCCAAGGGCAGAGCATGCAACAGCAAGGGTTCAGCACATTCAACCCCAGATGACGGGCCCTAAGACCAACAAGTTTTGCTATGCATTGAGCTGCCAAGGCACACTTATGGCACTTCTGATGGTACAGCCAGCCCATGGCCTTCACAGAAAGTCCAAAGCTACCCTCCTCGCATCGGCCGCCCCCTGTTCCTAAGCCATTCTGGATTATGCGCATGTGGCTCTACGGTCTCCAAATGCCCCAAACACGCCACCAAACCTACTGTTACTCACCTATTGACTAAAAGCACTACGCCTTGGATTCGTCGATTACCCCCAAAACAGGAAAAGAACAATAACGCCCAATCCAGCCCTAACCAACAGCGCGCAAAGATCCAATCTTTGATGAATAGCCCCTGAAAAAAACTATCTTTCTCAGGCGAGGCCAACCCTAGGAAGCAAGAATGGGAGGCGAGGGGCGGGACGGTACGGGGTGGAGCGCACCTTTTGGATCTGCTCGGTGGTGATGCCAGCCGCCGGGGGCGCCGCCGCCGCCACAGCGCCGGGCGCCTGCTGCATGGGCATATGCTGCTGCATCGCCGCGGGCTGCCGGAGCCGGTGGGTAGGCGGCGTATCTTGCTTTCGTTGCTTTCTTTTCGAGGTTTCTGAAAGGGGAGGAGGGGCTTATGGTTTTACGACTACCGGGAGTTGAAGAAATTTTGTAGTAGAGTACTCAACAACTTGGTACAAGTGCCTGAGAATGGAAAACCACGAACCAGGGAGAAAAGGTAGGAGATGAGAAATTACTAATCAGCCCTCGTCCGTCAAAAATGAGACAAATTAATTTCTTATAAGCCCTCCGCCCCTTTTAGAATTATTAACAGTTGCTTAGCGGTTATTATAGTGGAGTATTAGTCATCAGGACTAAATTAATTTCTTATGCTTGTATACGTGGTATAGGAAACAAAAAGAGCTGAGTTGTTGTACCATTAGATATTAAGTGTATCTAAATATTAAGTTATACCAGTATAAAAATAGTATAGTATTACCCCAACTCGAAATGCAACATAGGCTCTATGATATGCATGTTACGGAGAAGTATGTTCTAGAGAAAGCAAAAGGAAGATATGATGAGCATGAGTAAACAAGCAATTCTCCAGTAACATGAGATCCACTAAATAAAAATAGTCTACAATTATGTGAATACTAAATTTCACTTGTGCGGTAGATAATTGATGTCGTTTATAAGTGGTATAATAGTGTCTTCGAAAGAAATCAACCCGGTACCACAAGTTTTCACGGTTCTTGGAGTGGAGCAAAGTGTTTGGTGCTTTGCGAAAGATGAATGCCAAGAGCGGGGTGGAGGAAGGGGCAAACTTGTCTTTTGCAACATTATGGGGCAAACTTGTCTTTTTGCAACATTATGGTTGTGAGAGAGTCCATGAGTAGCGACGCTTGGAGGCTAGTATGTGAAAGGTGAAACTCGTGGCTCCATGTGATTTAGTGAATAAGCACAGTGAAACCAAGGTTAGACATGTTTTTATTTTCTCCTCCTTTTGTTTTGCTTGGAAGAATATGGCAAAAGGGGTCAAAGGTGAAGCTCCCCATACACCAGGGTGGGCAATTGATTACCGGTGGTGGAGAACTCACCCTGCACCCCCTCCTTATGGCGTCTAGGCCGCTGGAGCGACGCTCTGGAGGTCCGGCGGTCGTATCTATTCTTTGTTCTTATAGATGAATCTCATGATATCACAATAGAGAGCAAATGGTTGTGGTAGTAAGGTTAGCGTTATTACTTATTGTCTTTAATTTTATTCAGATTTGTGAATAAACAGGGAGTTTCATTGTTGACTAGTGCTACTACTCATTGTTTTGTGAAAGGGCCTGGTTAGAGCACCTGAGTAGCACCCAACAGACCCAGGTTCGACTCCCCGTGGGAGCAAATTAACTGGGTTTGAAATAAAAAAATAGGTAGGGGCTTCTCCTCCCGACTTCGATCAAAATACTACTCATTGTTTTTCCTTTTGTGCGGATTTTTGAATAAACATGGAAGGGTTGCCGAAATTATTTTGGGTCTCAAGCTTGTCAAGGATACGGCATCAAATGCACTAAAGAAATCTATGCTTGAGATGCTTGGTGGTTATGGATACAATGGGGCTTCAAATATGATAGGTGAATTCAGTGGTTTGCAGAAACAAATTTGTGATGAGAACCAAACTACTTTCTATGTCCACTGTTTTGCTCACCAACTACAACTAGTCATTATTTTTGTTACATCAAGTTAGTTTAGTTTTAGAAAGGTTGAAGAGTGGCGAAATCTTTTTAGGAAAGGGGAAGCACCAAAGCACAAAGTTAGTTAGAGCTAGAGAAAAAGGGGTACTCATTTTAACAAAATTATGTCGTATTGAGTCAATATGAAATCCAATGGTCAAGGTGTTGTTCATGATTCATGAGGTTGATTGTAATACCAGTCCATGGGTGGTTTGGTGCGCAAGGTGGAGAACTTCTCTGTTGTTTTGAACATGAAGTTGATATTGAAAGTGCTCTGCACTACAAATGAATATAGCACGGGCTGATTCAAGGAAAGGGAGCGGAACGCCCAGAGACAAAAACAGAAAGCCGGATGATTTTTTTTTTGGCAAAATTTGCTTGGGACACTGTTGGTACTGAAAATGACAAAGTTGTTTCAAGTTTCATTTTGTATTCCGCTGTCCATCGACATTGCTGCCAAGAAAGAAAACAACATCTATCTGTGTATCGATAGTTATTTGCCGACATACGTTCTTTTTTTTGGGTTATGCATCTGAGTACTAACTAGTTGGATGGTTAACAATGTGGATTTTTTTTAGTTGCCCGGCTCCTTAATAGAGTACAGCACACCTGCTTTTCTGAATTTCCTCTGTTTTTTTTTATAGTTCCAGACAATACGCTTTGTTTCTCCTTGATAGTACTACGTCTCATTTCTACGTCACATGTTTGACCAATACAAAATATTCTGAAAAATGGAGATAACATTACAACTATTGTATTGTCACAAACTGATTTCAGCTCAAAATGCCAGCTACAAGCTTTACTAACTTGAAAAAAGACGAAGCAACTGCTAACTAGATCATCAACTTAGCAGGTAAACATAGTAAAATACGCTAGCACAACAGGTTGGTGAAAATTATTCCATAATGGCTACAGCAATGCAAGAACGCAGTAACAATCTTGGACAGATTACATCATCATTGCCAATCTAAACTTTGTTCTACATGGACCGATAGGACATATCTAAACCACAAGGTAAACTGGTAAGGGCTAGTGGTTGTCATTGAGTCCTTACGTTTCGTTGCTAGTATACAAGGCATTATTCAACCTACCATGCTACTCGACTTAGGATTTCTCTGCCATATCGCCGCCAGCCTCATGATCTGCTCCGGTTGTACTCTTGTGGCTCTCAGTGCCAGATGGCTCCGCACTGACCCCAGCAGTTGCATCCTGCTTGCCTCCTCGCCCATCAGCAGGGACAGACGCTGACTGCTGTAGGTTGGCAGTGGCAGCAGGGTCGGCTTGCATAGCCTGCATGCCGTTAACGGTAGCCGGTCTCATGACCATCTGTCCTGGGAAAGCAAGAGCCTGTGCTTGCTGCTGTTGAAGCTGCTGCTCTTGCATCTGTTGCGGGGTTAATGGTGTTCTCGGAGGGAACATTGGTACTTGTGACATGTAATGCCCTGCACCTGGTACCATACCAGGCTGCATCATCTGTTTGCAAAGAAATGAAAACTTAAGTAAACGTTGCGAGTGGGGCTTGTGAAATGGCGCCAACCAGAACAGGGCTACCAACCTGAGGGCGACTTGCAGGGTTCTGTGGTGGTTGGGGTTGGGCATCTGCAATCGCAGCCAAGTACAGGAGATTCTTTTGAAGCTGAGCTTGATACCTGAGAGTTAAGAGCATGGAAGATACAGTTATTTAGAATGCATTGCCATTGATACATGCCGTTTTAGAAGATAGCATTTACATAGGCAGGCCAATCACGAATAAGATATCATTCATTGTTAAAATTTGAAGATTTTTAATTGTAGATGATGAGAGTCATGGTAGGATAATGAGTTGGTATAGACAAACATATCATAGATCATTAATAGAGAAGCCAAGCAATGCAATATTTTTTACTCCACAAGGCCGACAAAACTTCTTTGGATAGATCACATATAACACATCTATCAGGGCAATAACTAAATCCTGGGAGTTAACACAATGCTGCCAGGTGAATGTTAGCAATTCTGTTGTTAAAAGATACTTCACAACATTGTATATGATCAAATTTTTATGAAGTTTGCTCGTATTACGCCATAACTCAAAACACTATATTTACAGAATACTTGTAAGTCAAGCTGTCAACCCGCACAGCTTTTACAACCAAACCATTTTCAACAAACCTACAACATTAAATATAAAAGAGGAACTTGTGAAGATCATACGGCATTGTTTTGATCACATAAAGTTTTTTCTAGTGATATCCAATACATCTTAAGGCTCATAATTTTGCATACTCTAGTGTGCAATCAAGCTTCTTCTAAATGAAATAAAATGAAACAAGCAACAGATGAATTAAAGGTTCATCAAGGTACTCACTGAGCACATTCTTGCAACTTTCCTAAGTTCTGATTTTCCAGGATGGCCAAAATAAGTTGCTTATTTTCATCCAAATACTGCAAAAAGAAAAATTCAGTTAGAAAAATATCAGAAGTTAACAATGACATGCACTATAGTGAGGCTTGTTAGTTTGTTAACATGCTCTATGGTGACTTGGTTCCTAGTTGCCATGTGATGGCAGTGTGGCAATTGCCAACACAGGGCTATGGTTCAGCAGTAGCTAAGCACGGTTGACAGGCAATCATTGCTGACCACTGATCGCCCGACGACCGTGTAAAAATGGAAAATTGCTAAAACCCACCTGTGAAAAATGTTAAAACACCCCCTACAACTTCTATTTTCATATCCTACACCGGCAGATCTACCTTGGTGTTGTACACCCGCAAGGCAATTGACTGCATGGCATGCTTGTTGTCTTGCTTCTAACATGGCATGATCATTTGCAATGTGGCCTCTAGCATCTCCGTACCATTTAATCTGACCTAGCACTCCATTGTTTGCACTCTCAACTCACACTTCGGTGTCCTTCTTAAAGAATGCATGAAAGGGGGTTCCAGGTCAGATTGAATTGCCCAAAGATATAGGAAGCCATACTACAAGCCACCATATCATGCTTGAATGCAAGCAAGCAGCATGCCATATGGTCAACAGCGTTAAAGGGGTAATTTGACAAGCAGGAAGAGAACTGGTGTTATTACAGGCAAAATAGAAGTTGTAGGGTGTTTTTTATACAAACTCCAAATACAGATGAATCTTAGCAATTTCCCCTAGTAAAAGTGCCTGCAGGCTGGCAAGAACCTCCACCGCATAGCACAGGACTGGGCGGTGGCCACACTTGGCCTTTGCCAAAAATTCAAAATTGATATTTCCACAGCACGTATGGTGCCCTTGTCCATTTGGCCATTGCCAAAATTTCACAATTGATATTCCAGGCACATTCCAGTGCTGTTGCACACAGTTTGCCTTTATCAAAAGTTCAAAAATTCCATGAACCTCTGGCCTACACCAAAAATTCAAAATCAATATCTGAGTGACACATTGTAGTGCCACTGTGCAAAAACTAAAATTCTCTGAACACAGAGATGCCAGCCATATTCCATGGGATAGAACATTGGTCTGTAAATGAGATTGCACAGCCAACTGGTAGGCATTGGCTGGTGTGCTATCACCCAACGAGGCGAGCAATGTACACACAACAAGTAGGCATTGGCAAAATACCACAGGGCCTGCTGTATGGCAGCCGGAGCATGGTGTCACACAACAAAGGGCCTTCTACGGGCCACTAACCGCAGGTGCGGAGCATGCGACGCCAAGGGTTCAGCGCCTTCAACCCCAGATGACTGGTACAGCCAGCCATGACCTTCACAAAAAGTCCAAAGCTACCCTCCCCACATCGGCCGCCTCCTGTTCCTAAGCCATTCTGGATCATGTGCATGTGGCTCTCCGGTCTCCAAACGCCCAAAACACGCCACCAAACCTACTGTTACTCACCGAATGACCAAAAGCACTACGCCGAGGAATCTTCGATTACCCCAAAACAGGAAAAGAACAAGAACGCCCAATCCAGCCCTACCCAACAGCACGCAAAGATCCAATCTTTGATCGAATAACCCCCATCTTTCTCAGGCGAGGCCAACCCTAGCAAGCAAGAAGGGGAGGCGAGGGGGGCCGGACCTTTTGGATCTGCTCGGTGGTGATGCCGGCCGCCGGGGGCGCCGCCGCCGCCGCAGCGGCGGGTGCCGGCGGCATGGTCATATGCTGCTGCATCGCCGCGGGCTGCCGGAGCCGGTGGGTAGGCGGCGTATCTTGCTTTCGTCGCTTGCTTTTCGAGGTTTCTGAAAGGGGCGGAGGGGCTTATGGTACCACGACTACCGGGAGTTGGAAGAAATTTTGGAGCAGAGTACTCAACAACTTGGTACGAGTGCCTGAGAATGGAAAAGCAGAGGGGAGAAAAGGTAGGGGATGAGAATTTACGATTCTGCCCTCGCCCGTAGAAAATGAGACAAATGTACCCTTGAATGATGAAAAATAATGCTTTCTTTAAATAATGGAGTTAGATATTAATGTGTTCTTCGAATGCTAATGTAGAGTGAAATATCAGTATTATGAAAAATCATTGATAACTTAAGCTAAACTTAATTTTTTCCACCTCATGTGAAAGTACCAATTTGCACCTCTTATTTATTTTGCTTCTTTCTTGCGTGCAAGTTCTTCTAGACCGGCTACACGTTTTCGGTAGCTTATACTCATCAATCCACTATGGATAAATCTTTTCTGAGAGAATGCAGTGTATGTATTTTATTAAGAAATTAAAGTTTATTATAGCGTACATGGCAATGTATTTTATTAAGAAATTAAAGTTTATTATAGCGTACACGGCACCCTATCTTCCTAAATCATTCCATGAGACAACCGATACATTAAGATTATGCCATAAGAATAGGCACACTTTGGAGCAATCAAACTAAGATCACATCATCTCTTTCATAATGGTTTTCTTTGCCAAAAGGTTATAGTTTTATCTTTCTAACTTATGTGGAGTGTTTAGTTAACATGACAAATTAATTCGTTATGCTCGCATAGATGAGCTAACTAATTTGTTGTACTTGTACCATATGATGTTAATTGTATCCAAACATTCAAACATGCCTCTATTAAAAAGAGTATAATGTTAGCCTTTACTCAACGCCGGTTCTATGAGAAACAAATAAAAGGTGTGATCAGCAATTAGCATATCGTAAAACAATCTAGAGAGGGAACTGAAATAGTTTAGTTTCACTATGTACAGGAGCATAGGTAATTAGATAAGCTATTAATATGATTCTCGAGTAACATGAGGTCAACGAAAGAAAAATAGACGTACGATTATGTAAAGGCCATACCAAAATTTCACTTGTACAGTAGACTTAAGTAGATAAAATAGCCTATGTCGTTTAGGACTGCTGTAGAAAGCTAAACAACCAAACACTATGCTCGTTTGTGTCATATATAAGTTTTCACAGCTCGTCCTCTCGGAACAGAGTGAGGGAAAATGATTGGGAGAGAAATGATGCCAAGGACTTATGTCAGCCTTTGTTGACAGGCTGGAGGACTCTCCCTCGCGTCGCTCTCGCGCGGACGACGCCAGGGAGTCCAACCCTAGCCGCCGCCGCCCCTCCCCTCCACCCCTTCAGTTGCGCCGCCGCCGGAGCGCGCGCGGCCCGTGAGGACGGTGGCGGCGTGGCCTTCCTGCTCCCTCTCGCGTGGGCCTAGGCGGGCGCGGCGGCCCCTGGTCCGTCGGCGGGGCTCGCCGGTCGGGCCGCATCCCGGCGGCGGCGGATGGTGCGGCCCCAGATCCGGCGGCGCCTTGCCCGGATCTGGTGGCTGCACGGTGCGGGCTCTCGTTCTGGTGCGGGATTGGTGGGGCGCGCCGGCTGGCCTTCCTCGGAGTAGGAGACAGGTGCTGGCCTCCCTCGGTGCGAGCCGGGCTTGGTTCCGGCGGCCGGTGGCTGGGGCGGTTCGGCGTGGTGGCCACGTCTGGTGCTGTGGCCCTGCGGGCCAAGGCTGGCCGGCCCTCTCTGTTTCTGCTGCTAGTTGGCGTCGCCATGGCGGCGGGCCAGGGGTGGCTAGTGCTTCTCGCAGCGCCGTGGTTGTGCTTCGGGAGGCATCGGGACTCCCTGCTGGAAGGTTTGCGGAGTGCCGGGTGCTGGCTTCCCCCATGCTCACGAGCGGGCGGCGGGAGTGAAAGTGCATCTAGGCATTTAATCAATTTTGGTGATTAATGACAATGTAAGTTTGGATATGATGCTTTGTGTAAAGTGTGCAGGAATAAAATGAAAAGAAAGAATGATGAATGTGAAAGGAAGGCCCTCAATTCGTAGTTTCAAGATGGTGGATCCAATTGAAGATTTAAATTTGTTTTTCGGTTTAAATTTGAGTATAGGACCACCGTACTATCAAGGGGGACGTGTTCGATAAATCCTAGTTCTTTAAAATGCTATGCTAATGCTATGCTTGAGATGAAAATCAACTTGAGAGACACAAAAACTCACTTCCACAGCCTTTCTGCCGGGCCGGAACTTAGGCCGGAAGATCCGGCAAGGAAGTTTCGGTCGGCTCGGTCTCGAGTTTTTTCTGGGCCGGAAGTTCCGGCCGTAGCTTCGGAACTTCCATGACTTAGCTGTTTTTCAGTCTCTAGGGTGGCCTGAGTGCAAGTTCCGGCCCCTGGCCAGAAGATCCGGCCACAAGTTCCGGCCGGCTCTGTCTTGAGTTTCTCCGGGCCGAAAGATCCGAGCTTGGCCGGAAGATCCGACACATGGTCGGAAGATCCGGCCCCTCGAATTTTTCTGGGGTTTTCCTAACACTAATCTGTTGCTTCTCGGAAGATCCGACCCTTTGTCGGAAGATCCGGTACCCCTTCGCAGAGCACATAACGGTCACTTTTTGGGGGTTGGTATAAATACCCCCTCACCCCCTTCATTCATTGCTGTTGCTCACACACGACCTAACACTCCTCTCTAGCATTCATTCCACTCCTCTACTCCCTCCCAAGCTTGATTCTTGCAAGGATTCACCTAGGGTTTGAGTGTGAGAGAGGATTTGAGGTGTGAGACAAGAGCCCTTTGTGAGCTTCCCTTTGTTCATCTCAAGAAGCACTTGAAGCAACTTTGATTCATTGATTCGCGTTTATTACTCTTGGAGCTTTGCTCCTAGACAGTTAAGCGTCGCCGGTAGCTCCCATTCTTTGTGGTTTGAGCACCGAAAAGTTTGTATCACCCCTCTCTTTGTGAGAGCCATTAGTAAGTAACTCTTTCTTCCTTTGTGGTTGATTGAGGGAGACTTGGGGCTAGGTGTGACAGCCCGGCTCTTTGTGAGCATCTCAACGGAGACGTAGCTCCTTTGTGGAGTGAACTTCGGAAGTAAATCTTTGTCTTCGCGTCTCTCTCGCATTTATTGTTATTTTCGCTTGATTTGGTCCGATCTACTTGATTTTTGGTATACTGTGATATTGATCATATTTAGAAGGTTCCTTACATCATTTGTCATCTTTGTATTCAAGTAGAATCATCAAAAGGTCTGCAGAATTCAAATCTCGAAGTAGTTCTTTTCAACCCGTCGGAAGATCCTACACAGTGTCGGATCTTCTGGGGTCCGGAAGATCCGAGACTGCGTCGGATCAGCCGACAACTGACAGTTTCTTGGAGAAAATTTGCAGAATTTTATTCCAGGCCTATTCACCCCCCTCTAGGCCTAGTGTTGATCCTTTCAATTGGTATCAGAGCCTAATCCCTTGATTAGGCTTAACCGCTAAGGGAAAAACACTATGGCCGGTCCGGGAGATGGATCCGTGATTGCTTCCGCTCACAACAAAGATCATCCAACGCCCGTTGATTCAAGCTCAAGTGATGATGACCTCAACATTAGTGATGTTGATGAGAGCTTGGATGAACAAGAAAATAAAAGGCAAAGAAAGGAGAAGATGAGAAAGAAGATCAAGGAGAAGGACGAACGAAAGGCACAAAAGATTCTCAAGGCGAAGCTTCGAGAAAGAGATGTGCTTGATGGGCTTCATTCCGTGTCTCATCGATATGAGACATCATCCTCTAACAAATCTCTTGATCCTAGTAGTCTTTCTTTTTCATCGGTGCCAATGGGCAAAGTCCCCAAATTTGATGGAGAGGACTATGCTCGTTGGAGAGATGACATGAAAGTTTATTTGCATGGTCTTCACCCATCCCTTTTCTTTGGGATACAATTTGTTGTCGGTCTCGCAACTTTGTGAGAAAGGCTACAATTGTCTCTTTACTAATGAGGGTGTGAGCATTCTTAGAGGGGAGGATTCCTCTATTGCTTTTACGGGTCAACTTAAGGGAAAACTTTATTTAGTTGATTTCACAATAAATAAAGTGGAACCGAAGACTGTCACCGAAATTAGAATGCTTGGGGGCAATGATTGGGGTGAGAACAAAGTAACCAAGAAGTTGCTTAGGGCCTATGCTCCCAAGAACCCAATGCTTGCCACAATGATTAGAGAGAGTGACAAGTTCAAGACAATGGTGCCTATGGAGCTATTCAACAAATTGCAATATCATGAGATGAATAGCTTGGATGTGACAAGGTCAACACAATCAACCGAAGTCAAGACCATCGCTCTCAAGGCCGAGCCAAGCAAGAAGAATGAGACAAGTGAAAAAGTTTCAACATCCAAGAAAGAAGAAGGCTCAAGTGATAATGATAGCACCGATGATGAAACCGCAATGGTGGTGCGGGAGTTCAAAAGGTTCATGAAGAACAAGAATGACAAAAAGAAATTCTCTCAACGAAGATGCTATGAGTGTGGAGAGAAGGGTCATTACATTGCCGATTGTCCTCACAAGAAGAATGACAAGAGTAAAAAAAATCATAAGGATGACAAGAAGTCAAAAGAGAAGAACTTTGATAAAGAAAAGAAGTACAAAGAGAAGAGTCAAGAGTACAAGAAGAAGTTTGGAAGTGCTCATGTCGGTGAAGGTTGGGATTCATCAAGTGATTCCGAAGATGAAGGAATGGCCACTCTTGCCATTCAAGCTTCTACACCAACTCCTCGACTCTTTAACAACCTTGATGAGAGTGATGATGAAGCTCCCATGTGCCTCATGGCCCAAGGGACAAAGGTATTGGACACCACACCATCTCTCACATCTACCCTCTTGTCACCTAGGAATGTAGATAATGATCTAGAAAAGGAAGAAGCCAAACATGAAAGAAACATGATAAAGAAGTTTGGTAAAGAAGGCTATAAACATATCAAAAAGATAATAGAGAAATTGGAGAAAAAGAAGGAGTCTCTTGATAGACAAGAAGAATTGCTCATCCTTGAGAAGGAGAGAAACCTTGTCCTTGAAGAAACTCTAGTTGAGGAGAAAATCAAGGTAGAGAAATTGACTTGTGACTTGTCACTTGTCAATGACTCATGTGAGAAGATGTCAAAGGATTTATCCTTAGCAAATGACTCTCTTGCCAACCTAAAGAATGCTAATAGTGAGCTTCAAGAAAGGCATTCAAGCCTAGAGATTGAGTATAAGAATCTAGAAGCCAACTATAGCACACGCGAAGTGTAAATGTCTGGCAAATGCGACGAACATTTCCGGTGATTTGTCGGAGATTTCCGTCATAAATCCCCCCAACGGTCATATTTATGGTGAGAGCTATAAATACCCCCTCATATGCCTCATTCTGGCTCTCTTGGCCTCCTTGACGAACCCTAGCTCTCTCAAAGCTCTCAAGTGCTCTCCCAACACTCCTTGCTTCGATCTCCTAGCTTGTGGTGGTGTGTTGGTTGAGAGATTTGAGCTAAGTGATTCAAGCTTCATTCTTTCTCTCTCTTGAGCATCAAGCTCGTGGTTCTTGTGGTTCTTGTTTGTTACTCTTGGGGATTCATCCCCTAGACGGTTAGGCGTCACCAAGAGCATCCAATCAAGCTTGTGGACTCGCCTTGGAAGTTTGTATCACCCCATCCTTCGTGGATTTGCAAGTAAGTGAGCTTAGCACCTTTGTGGTGACTAAGTAGAGGAAAGTGGCTTGAGGTTGATAAGCCCGCCTTTCGTAGGCCCTCAACGGAGACGTAGCTCCTTCGTGGAGTGAACTTCGGGTTAAATCTTGTGTCTCTAGTTGTTGTTCTCATTATTGCCTCTAATTCCCCTATAGTTCATATTGTTCAAAGCTAGTTCATATCCTTTATCGTTCGATCTATCATTCTGTGATTCTCCAATATTTGGTCCATTGAAGTCGTTGCTG
>OAMR01000690.1:676019-686790 GCA_900205405.1 Echinochloa crus-galli
TATGTAATGTTGTTTGTTGCTGATCAATTTTGAGACAAGTTTCCTACATGTCCATAGGCTATATCTCTCAAAATCTTCAATCGTATCTTCTCTACAAAATCTCTTTTCTTGCTGAAATCTGCTGCCCCGGATCTTCCCACACTCTATCGGAACTTACCCCAAGAAGTTCCGGGCAGCTCTGTCTCGTAGCTCAAAATTCTCTCAATTTTCGGATCTTCCGGCCTCCGGATCATCCGGCACTGCGTCGGATCTTCCGGGCCTGGTGGATGCCGGATCTTCTCCACAAACTTCTGAAACTTCCCAGGTGCTGGAACTTCCGACCCTCTGTCGGATCTTCCGGCCTGTGCGCGACCTATATATACAGGGACTTAACTGTTATCTTCTTCTCCTCTTCTTTCATATCAAACCAGCCCTCTCTCTCTCCTCCTCTCAACCCCTTGCGGCGATTTTGGTATTCAACCGTGGGATTGCTGATCTTTGGTCTTTTCTTGATTCCCCAAGGCTCCAAGACTCGATCTCTATCGGATCTTCCGGAGTTTTCACGGGAAAATCTCAAAGGTATCTCATTCAAACTTCCCATCGCCCGATCTCTCAATGTAGGTTGTTCTAGCGGATTTCCCTTGGTGAATCATCTCATATACATGTCTAGAACACTTCCCTATGATATCATGTCGTCTGGAGGGCTAGAAGTTCGATTTCTAAATTTTTAGGGTTTGCCCGACTCTGTCGGATCATCCGACCATGCGTCGGAAGTTCCGGACCCCGGAACTTCCGACCCATAGCCGGAAGATCCGACATGGCTGGACAATGCCCCATTAATTGAAGTTGCACTTCTCGATCTTGGCATTGATCCCTTTCACCTGTGCTTTTCTAGATGGTTCGTGAGAAGATTTCTGAAAAAAAGAAGAGTACCTTGCAAGCAAGACCTAGTCATGGGAGAACCCTTGGTGACTCTTCTCCAGAGATTGAGACTGACTCAGATGGGGGCATTAGAGAAGTGGCTCGAGGCAAGCGCACCAAGAAGCAATCCGATTCTTGTGCTGTTCGAGGCAGGGGTTCCTCAAGTGGTGGAGGACGAGGCAAAGAAACTCAAACTTCACCTTCTCCTCCACGTCCAAGAACCAAGAGAGCAGCTCGCCAAGATATTACAAACATTCGATACAATGATGACATTGATCTGTCCTCTCTTGCTCAACACTGCTTAACCAGAAATGGATGTGGACAAGATTATGGCATTTCAGTGTGCATACAATGAGGAGGTTGTTGCTCAGTTCTACGCCACTCTATGGGTAGATGAGGAAAGGAATGAGATGCATTGGACTCTGAGCGGCAAGCGTCTCTCTATCACCTTGCATGCTTTTGCAGGGTTATTTGGACTTGCTGAGGACACAGCCTATGCTCATACAAGGAATGATAACAGCAAGGTAGATCTTCACAGTGGACTTGAGCTTGATGACATGAAGCTGTCCTTCATGTATGATGGTGCCTTTGGTAAAGTTATGCCGAGGAAGTACTCGGGCCTCACTCCTTTCTACAAGTTGCTCAATCATCTTTTTAGAGGGACATTGTCTCCAAGAGGGGGGGATTCGAATAACATCTCCAAGAGGGCAAAGAACTTGTTGTTTCAAATGGCACCCGGGAAGCCCAAGTTTAAGGTTTTCAACTACATTTGGAATGAGATAATTGCTTGCTCTCATGATGCTTCCAGTGGTTGTCACTATGCTCCTTATATCTTCCATATGATCATGCATGTGACTGGGGTACCTATCAGGAGTGACAGGCTTCATCTGCCATATCATTCTCCTCGTGGTAAAATTGAGCAGCTTCTGAAACTCAAAGGCCGGTCCTATGTGAGTGTCTTTACACAGCCCCCTCCTACTCATGGTGCATCATCCTCGCGAGCTCCTCCATCGCATGGTCCATCCTCATCTTATGGTCCTCCTTCACAAGGGCAAGGCAAGAGAGGCAAACTTGATTTTCTTCTTCAAGGCATGTTTGCTTGTTTCAACGCATGTTCTACTCATCTTAATCACATGAGCGTGAGAAACGTTGGGAAGAAGATCTTTGCAAAATGGACAAGCAGCACAAGGAGGCTCTTGATCTCCTTCACGTGCCCCACTCCCCTGTTCGTCAGCCTAGAGAGCTCTCTCCCCCTCCACAGCTCTACAATCCTTGGGAAGACTACACACACGAGTATGATGTTGGAGCGGCTCAACAAGTTGAAGAAGAGGAGGAAATTATTGAAGAAGACGAGAGTGGCACCGAACCGGAGGGTTCCTATCATAGTGAGCCTGAGACTGATGATAATGATGGAGATGACGATGGTGATGATGACGATGATGACAAAGCGACCAACTAGCTCCCTTTTTGGTCTTTGATGACAAAGGGGGAGTGAATTTGGCCTTTGAAGACTTACCACCGTTTATCTATCTTTTATTCATGTCTAGCTTGTGGACTTGTAAGAACAATTTGTGTTATGTTTGGTGTGTGTCAAGTGAGAACTTTTATTTGTAAGACTTATTTATGAATTATGCTAGTGTGATGTTGAACTATGTTATTTCATATTATGTGATGCTTGGTGAAATGTTTTTTTACTTTAATTGATGTGGATATCTTGTCATATGCATCACGATGGTTTTTATCACACTTTGCACATATATGCAATGATCTAGGGGGAGTTCTCACAAAAAAACATGTGCATAGGCATTTGAGGCCATTTGAGTTGAACATGCACATGTTTAGGGGGAGCTCTTCAAGAATTCTACTTGGAGCTAAACATGTATTTTATTCCTATTTTATGAGATCAAATTTGTGTTGTCATCAATCACCAAAAAGGGGGAGATTGAAAGTGCATCTAGGCATTTAATCAATTTTAGTGATTAATGACAATGTAAGTTTGGATATGATGCTTTGTGTAAAGTGTGCAGGAATAAAATGAAAAGAAAGAATGATGAATGTGAAAGGAAGCCCCCCAATTCGTAGTTTCATGGTGGTGGATCCAATTGAAGATTTAAATTCGTTTTTCGGTTTGAATTTGAGTATAGGACCAGAAGCTCCCATGTGCCTCATGGCCCAAGGGACAAAGGTATCTAGGGTTTGAGGGTGAGAGAGGATTTGAAGTGTGAGACAAGAGCCCTTTGTGAGCTTCCCTTTGTTCATCTCAAGAAGCACTTGAAGCAACTTTGATTCATTGATTCGCGTTTATTACTCTTGGAGCTTTGCTCCTAGACGGTTAAGCGTCGCCGGTAGCTCCCATTCTTTGTGGTTTGAGCACCGGAAAGTTTGTATCACCCCTCTCTTTGTGAGAATCATTAGTAAGTAACTCAATTCTCCTTTGTGGTTGATTGAGGGAGACTTGGGGCTAGGTGTGACAGCCCGGCTCTTTGTGAGCATCTCAACGGAGACGTAGCTCCTTTGTGGAGTGAACTTCGGAAGTAAATCTTTGTCTTCGTGTCTCTCTCGCATTTATTGTTATTTTCGCTTGATTTGGTCCGATCTACTTGAATATTGGTATACTCTGATATTGATCATATTTAGAAGGTTCCTTACATCATTTGTCATCTTTGTATTCAAGTAGAATCATCAAAAGGTCTGCAGAATTCAAATCTCGAAGTAGTTCTTTTCAACCCGTCGGAAGATCCAACACAGTGTCGGATCTTCTGGGGTCCGGAAGATCCGAGACTGCGTCGGATCATCCGACAACTGACAGTTTCTTGGAGAAAATTTGCAGAATTTTATTCCAGGCCTATTCACCCCCCCCTCTAGGCCTAGTGTTGATCCTTTCAGGGAGTAGTGCAGTCGGGCGAAAGCTCTCACCGGTTGACGGTGGGCATGATGGCGGCGCTATTGGGGCGTCGGTCTCCCTGCTGGGGGAATCATGGCGAGGCACTACGTTCTCGTTGCGGGGGGCTCTCAGGGTGAAAACCTCGTCCTTCTGGACGTGCGACGGCGGCGCCTTAGCGTCGTAACCTTCTTGAAGGCGTCGTGTCTGGAGCCCGTCGCTTGTGGTGGTGGTGGAGCTGGCCGGTGGTGCAGCTGGAAGCGCAATGGTCCGTGTTGCTGTCAGAGTGCTGAGGGCCCATGGGTGCTGGAAGGCTTGAGCTGCGGTGCTTGGTGGGGTGGTGATTTCGGTGACGACGGGGTGGAGGTGATGCTCTCTATGCGGCGTTTGTTACCTGAGTGCTTGGCAGAGTGAGGTGGTGGGTGAGGCGAGGCCCCCACGCAGATAGGCCAGGATCAGTGAGCGTCCCATGTGCTGTGGCGGGAGTGTGTGCTGAAGCTTCTATGGATCGGACGGATCGACGGCTATGTATTTGCAGTTCGAGGGTAACAGTCCCATGGTGGAGGAGCTCGGGGGGGCCATCGGGCCTGCAGCGGGTTACGCCTCAGGCGTGACACAACGTTGGTGACAATGGCGCAGGAGTCAGCGGCCTGTGTTGATCTTCTCTCCCACGTGGTCGTGGCTGGTGGTGTGTGGTGTTGTGTGCGTCTGTTTTGTTCTGGGGTTTGTTGTGTAGTGGTGTTGCTTCGGCCTGTTATGTATCATGAGCTTTTATTTAAAGAAAAAGGAATGATGCCAAGAACGGAAGAGATGGAGGGGCAAAACTGGCCTTTTGCAACTTTATGGTTACGATAGCAGTTGCAGCCTTGTTGACTATGAGCGATGGATGGAGTGCAGAGTAGGCAAGCCGAGCACTGTTCGACACTTGGAACCCAGTACGTGAAAGGTGAAACTCATGACTCCATGTGATTAACCGAACAAAGCGCGGTGAAACAAAGGTTATGCATGCCTTTTATTTTTATTTTTTTGTTTCGCTTGGAAGCATGGCAAAAAAAGTAACATAGATGCCATGTACAAAAGGTGCAAACTTGCATGTAGTTTGTAGAGGAAATTTCGGTTTTAGATTTTCCGAGAGAATATTGAATTCCGAATCAATTTTTTGTTGTTGTTCTAGATATAATGTATATCTTTATTTTTTTTTATTATAGCTAGCTGAGGAAGTGAGGAGTGAGGACACTAGCATCTTACGGGAATTTGAGACTCACTATTGTTTGCTGGCATATATTGATTCGATGACTTAAAGTCTCAATTTGGCGCTTCTCTGACTTGTCCATGTATAAAAAAGAATTGGTTTCCAATTAGAGGGCGGCTCATAAGACAAATGTTGCAAATGACTCCAAAGAAACCTACAAAGGTCACGAGATCGATCATCGCCCTGTTCGTTTGGCTGGTGGCTGGCGCTGATTTTTGCTGAGAGAAAAGAAAAAACACTGCTGGCTGGTTGGTGGCTGGCGCTGGTTTTCGCTGAGAGAAAAACACCGTTGGCTCGTTGGAAACAATCCAAACGAACAGGACGTGTACGTGAAAGTAAAATTGACATATAATTATGGTGGAGCTCGTGCATGACCGATTTCCATGCCAGTACAAATGGCACTGCACTCTCTTCATACTTCAAGGCAAGGTTATAAACCCTTGTCTCAAACAAGCTAAATCAGTCTCAGTAGCAAAATAAACCAAATAATAGGTTTGGCTGGAAAGTCCATCCATCGGGACCCACGTGTCAGAGGATGCTGGCCGAGTGGGCTGGACCGAACGGTGGTCACAGCAGCTTGTGCACGGGCGTTAAGAAAAAGAAAGATTCTTGCTGAGGAGCGGCTGGCGTCGCACGTGGCAGAATTTATAGGTACCTGGGCCGCGCAAGTTAACTACTCTACTAGTAGAACGAGAGGTCGAGAGGACCACCAAACTCCAAGCACAGTCAGGACGACGGAGAGAACAGTCTCCTCGCTCGCTCCTTCCCGTAGCTCCCAGAAATTCCCAGATCTGGCCCCCTTCCTTCTCCTCCGGCGGTCTCGCCGGCGGTGAGAGGGAGGTGGGCCGGTCGCCGCTCCTCCCGCTAGTAGTAATAGTAGTAGCTTTCGTCCTAGTTGCCCGGATGGGTGTTCGGCGGCCGCTCGAGCTCGGCCGCCTCCTCGCCGTCGTTGCCGCCGTGGCCGTCGTCGGTCTCCTCGTCGGCTTCCTCCCCGGCAACAAGGTGAGTACGTATCGAATAAAGCTCCCGCCCCTCCACCTCCACCATCGAGCGGATCTTCCCTTTCCCTTCGCCGCCCCTCGCCCCGATCTGCTCGCCGTTGACCAAGGTGCAGACCTTTCCGCCACAGATCCGGCTCCTGGGGAAGTGGATCCGGCCGCCTGCGTGGCAGATCTGGTCGATCCCCTTCCTTCCGCCGGCGCTGATGCTTGGGTCCGGACCAAGATCGACTCCGCTTCCATCGTCGCCTCGTCGTTCACCCCCGCCCCGCCACGACTTTCGCATGAGTCCAAAGCAACCAGATGCTCCACTACCACATGTCGACGACATCAACGCCGGTGTCGACGAAGCAGCAAGCCTCCGGGCTTTGAAGAAGCCGCCTACATACACTCCACCGATGACGTTCAACAACATCTAGACCTCGGTGGAGATGAAAGATCATGCCGGCTTCCTCGGCCCTTCAAACCATCGCATGGCGAGGTCCCCTCCGGCGAGCTGCCTCTGTTGATGCGGTTGTTCCTGTTGTTTGCTACTCCCTGCTTGAGGGATCCGATTGTAATTTCATCCTCTTTGGAGGACCTTTCTATAATTCGGTTGCCTTAATATAATATATGCCCCAAGTATTAAAAAAAAACCTGCCTTTTACCCAGTCACCTCAACGCCGTATCCACTTCTGACTTTCTCTCAATTTTCTTTTTTGCGAGGAGTATCCACTGCCGACTGACTCATTCGGTGTGTTTTTTTAGCACAAAAAGGACAGCAATTCAATTTTGGTAACACGAAGACCCTGAGGAACGGAACTCTGGGCCATCTGGGCGGTGTCGCACTAGGGAAAGGCCCAGCCTGCCCCGTTCGGTGATGAACTGATGATGGCCCAGAGTCCGGACATTCTACGGCCCACAACGCGCTGCACGACCACGCACGAACTATGCAAATATGCTCCCAAATCATCACATGAGATTCTAGCTGTACGTTTTACTGTAACTAATCATTGCTTGGGTGGTCTGGCTATCTCTTTTAAAGACTTTCTGCAAATAAACTCTGGAGAGGAAACAATGGTAACTGATCAACCTTTGCTACTGTCGTCAGTTCGTCACACATTTTGTCGATTAAAAATAACAATAAAATACCGCCCCCCTGCTGTACGTTTTACTTGTAAGTAAAAGACAAGGACGAACTGAACCGAGCATGGCATCGGCAGCATACTGCACTAGAGAAATAGTAATACGGAATAACTAGGCGAGGCATTGGGTTCATGCATGGTACTGAAGAAGTAGTAGTATTGTTTAATCGGAATCGTATTTCAGTGCGAGCTCTCCCGTCTGTCCCTGGCACACAGAAATGAGCAAGGAATTTCTTTCTATTTTACAGTCATAGATATAGATGCAAAGACGCAGGACGCGACTGTGGACTGCTGGTTTATCTCTGCATTTCCTGTTCAGGATACAATTCCACTCCAATAGGTGGTAAATCAGGCACGCACGTGCGCTGCATCCTCGAGGACAGCACTACCCCGTTTGCTCAAGGACATGTTGCTGTTCCTAGGAGAGGACCTGAAGAACATATATACATGTAATGATGTATGTTTGCTCGAGACGAAGGGGTGGTCGCATTGCTAAGAGAGGACCTGAAGAACAATCATTTATGCATGCTTCCTTCCAATGTCGAAATAAACGCGTTTTATTTAAAAAAAACTGAAGGAGAGGAAAACGAGAGCATATCGTGGATCTGCAGGCTTTTTAAAAAATGTGGATCTGCGATAGAGTAGACTTGTTAGTTGAGAGACGCATAATTTTCCTAGGCAAAACAGTCACACACAGTACACGCGAGACAAAGAGATGAGGGTTCCAAACCTGCAATGACAAGGTAATGATGGAAATCACCTGGCAGAGATATCGATCGATGGAATCGACGAAGTCAAGGGTCAGAGCTTACCATCATTGTACCAATCCTCCCTTCTCTTAGGGATCGGACCAGCAAGACCCCAGAGAAACCTGAATCAAAAAAGGAAGAATCGAAGGAATCATTGCACCAACCTTCTATTCCCATCGTCCGGCCGGGCCTTCGCTTCGAGATTCACCCGTGGCTGGAACTGGAGGCTATCTCTGAGGGGAATGAAGCCTGGTCCGAGGACCCTCGCTCTAAACGATCGAGATAGAGGCCTAGAACCAGACAACATTCCGCACAGAGCAACATATAGCTTCCTTCGTCTTCCTCTCGCTTCGGCTCACGGCTGTGTTGTTGTTCATCTCTCTCTCGATCTCGATCTCTCAGTCTCAGAGAAGGCGAGAGGCAAGGAAGAACGAATGAAGACGGCGAGCGCAATAGCAGGAGGAGCCCCGCCGGGGTCTCTCTTATGTAGTAGTCCTTTCTGAGTATCTGGGTTGTGCTTGGGTTGGGTGTGTGATGAGGTCATGATGGCTTGAATGATTAGTAGTTTACAAATTTGAATAAAGGCTGTGTTTAGTTCCACATCAAATCACCAAATTTTCTAAAATTCTCTCTCCAAACTTCACTATTCACCTATCACATCAAATCTCTCTCCTCGTGCATTAAACACTAAACATGGGTAAATAAAAAACTAATTACATGGTTTTGATGTACACAATGAGACGAATCTTTTGAGCCTAGTTAGGTCATGGCAGGACAATGTTTACCACAAATAAACAAAAAGTGCTACAGTACGCTACAGTGTCGGATGTGATATTTTCACCAAACTTTTCCTTCCTCTTTTCGGAACTAAACACACCCACGGGACATGTTTAGTTTCTGGAAAGATGGTGAAAGGGGAGGTGAAAAAGTTATATCGGATACTGTAGTATATCGTAGCATTTTTAGTTTGTTTGTGGCAAATATTGTCCTAGCATGACCTAACTAAGCTTAAAAGATTCGTCTCGTCGTGTACATTAAAATCATGGAACTAGATTTTTTATTTATCCATATTTAAGTACTCTATGCATGAGGAGAGAGATTTGA
This sequence comes from Echinochloa crus-galli, assembly GCA_900205405.1. Lineage (NCBI taxonomy): Eukaryota > Viridiplantae > Streptophyta > Magnoliopsida > Poales > Poaceae > Echinochloa > Echinochloa crus-galli. The sequence continues at coordinate 685,028 of OAMR01000690.1, forward strand.
TGCGATTTAATGTAATATGTGAATAATAAAGTTTAAAAAGAGAACTTTTGAGAAATAAACGCAGCCCGATACGGACGCAGTTCTGCGCGCAACAAAACCACGCAGCCCGATACAAAGCTGCAGGCTGCTCGATCTCTTCAAGCTGGAGCTGCTGGCTGACACGTGGAGCCACGCAATGAGGGCTTGTTTGGATGCTGCCTGGCAGGCAGCTTGCCAGGACTCCATCCAAAGTAGCCCTGATTCTCTTGAGGGCTGGTAGTGGGCGCCCACCCACCATTCACCGTGGCAGCATGCAGTAATGGCCAAACGAAACGGCCACAGCGTCATCACATGCGAAAAACAAAGAGACATTTAAGAGGGCGGGGGCCACAATGAGGCAGTAGAGGGCAGGGGCCGCTACACAGCTGCGCCTGTCCCCGGCCGCCAGGCGTGGCGGCTGATGATCGAGGGTGCATCCGAGGCGTCCAGCGCGATCTGGACGGATGGGATGGGCCTCCGCGACGTTAAAAACACAACCCTAGCTAGGCGCGCTGATGAAGTGATGAGAGAGATAACGGGTGGAGGAGAGCGGAGGTTGGGGGGCGGGTGGATGACACAACGGCGGCGGCGACTTTTGTCCTGTGTGTTTACTGTTTCGCGCGCCTCAATTCAAAGTAGGGGCCGTATCCCGTTCATGACAAACAAAGAGAGTCTGGAAATCTTGTTTCCATTTTTTTCTTAATACAACAATACACAGCTTTTCTGCGTATTTGAAAAAAAACAAACAAAGAGAGATCAAGTAGGTGCAACGGCTACTCTCCCAAATTTGGAATTGCTCTTTCCTGCTATGTTAGGCTAAGCGTGCTGAGTGGATTCAGACCTCAACTAATAATGTAATTGAGATCGGACAAATCGAAACCAGCAAGCGTGTAGCGAGTGAGTAGAATCCTTGGGCTCCGAAACAAGCGAGTTCAAACCCTACCTATTGTCTTCTTGACCAATCAAGTCAAGCTTGAAAACAGCTTCTTCTCAACCAGGATACGAGTCCATCCTATCTTGATGAACCAGAAGTGATAAGGGCCCGGCAAGAATCTTCTCTGTAAGAGACCTTAAGAATGCCGCATTGAAATCGAAGTAAGTAAGACTCACGTTCTTTCTTGAGCTACGGCACATTCAACCTTTTCGATCTACGTGGGAAAGGACAATTTGTGATTTGTCTGAATCAGCGTATATTAACTAATACTACTTTAGCTAAATCCAGTCAATAATTAATTGAAAGGTCGTCTTTAATTAAAAAGTGTCCGTGGCTTAGGTAAGGCCATTCTCAGTGAGGGTTTCATCAGCAATAAATACAGTGCCATGCCAGCTTTTTTGATGACGTGGTAAAGAATAGATGAAGAGAGAGATGAATTGAGTTTTATGGTGGTGAAACCTTGTGTACACTATTTTAAGAGAGTCTTTGTCTTGTATGTAGTCTTGGAAATAACAAATAATGAAACTTTGCATTGAGAGGGGACTATTTCAACTATGAATTAAATGAATTTTTGCTTATGTGGTATCCTTGGAAACATAAATATGAAATGGCCATTGAGAATGGTATAAGATATCTTTGTCGGATGATACAGATTCGAAATGAAAACGAGATGAATGCATGTAGCACATTTCACCCAAAAAAAGAAAAAAGAATGCATGTAATACAGCTATCGGTGGGCCAGTCATAGGCGGTCATCCAGGCCTAGAATGAGATGGGCTGCTCGTGCCGTCTTCGCCGCTGGGCTGGGAGA
>OAMR01001378.1:0-45208 GCA_900205405.1 Echinochloa crus-galli
TGTAAACTACAAACTTTTACATCTTTTCAAGACCTACAACATTGATATAGAATATATTTACATCCAAGATCATTTAAAAATTTTAAAATTTAAGATTTCAAATTTGATACATTATAAGGCTGCTCGCACCGGACACGGGACCGCCGCATGGTATGCGCCACATAGGCATGCATGCAGTGAGGGCTCCCGGTTTTGGCCTGCAGCGTAGAGCGGGGAACAAAACGCTACGCACTAAAACTTCCCGGCAGACGGTACAACGAGAGAGAGAAAGACACACGGTAAAACGCCACGGCGGCATGGGCCCACCTCCAGAGCAACGGCCGCCATGGGAGCAGGAGCGAGGAGGAGGGGGCAGCCACCGCCCAGCCGCTCGGCGCCATGTAGGACACCGGCTCCGCCCGCCGCCGCGCCGAGCCAACCCGTCCGCTGAGCCGCTCCACCTCCATGCCGCCCCACCGCCGTGACCGCGCAAGCCGCCTGCCGCCTCTCCAGCCACCATCCCCGCCGCCCCGTGAGGAGTCGCTCGCCGCCGTCGCCACATGCTGCGGGAGTCGAGGCCACCACGGGGACGACCGACGCGGTGGGGCGGACGGGTACCCAGCCTCTGTCCAGGCGGCGCGGAGGAGAGGGAGAGGGGCGGCGAGATACCGCCGCCGACCGGTAAACAAATTTTTATTTGACACTCGGTAAACAAATTTTTGCCGTGTATATTTTTTTTTGCCGAGTGTTTTTTATTTCGCACTCGGCATTTCCGAGTGTCTCTAAAAAAACACTTGGGAAAGGTGCAGGCACTCGACATACACATGATTTCCCGCGGTGGGCACTGCAAACTATTTATTTCCTTGTACGATACACTGAGTCAACAACCACCTTATTTTTGAAAAACTAGCAAAAGTGCCCTGCATTGCTACGGGTGAATTCAAGACACAATAGAAGCTAAACCACCAACCTTGTTTGATTGCATGTTAGTGTGCAGTACCATTTCTATTCCTATATCTTATCATTCTTCTGTTGACATCATCTTTCTAATGAGAACAATCCGATGTACCGCGGTGTTCGTAGCCCCGACGCGTCCCAAGTCCGCTACAATGGTTCCCTGTAGTCTCGCAAATTGAGGGGCCAAATGATGGAGTCGCCGCTGCCCCCCGCACTGTCGTAAGCTCAAAGTTACCTCAAGCTCGTCAAGAAGGTTGTTAAAGATTGAGATAGGACTAATTATTGTGGTTAATATATAACTCTTTAGTAATCTACATGTTCTCATAAAATGGAGCATATGAATAAACCACAGTAGTAAAGTATTTTTCTAGCTAATTGATCCATGTAACTGACGTATCCCAGTACCAATCATAATAAATATTTCTGCAACAGAAAACATATCTTCTATAGAAAGCATTTTCTAAGATCCCGTAAATACTTTAAGGTGGATAGCATATGCAAAGGAATTTCAAGTGTACAATAAGTGTTAATGTGTTATCTAGTGACCGGTGTCCATTGTGTGAAGCTAATAATTAAAAAAAAGAAATATTTTCTAAAATCTTTTATAAGGAAATATTTTCTAAGATCCCGGGAATACCTGAAAAAGGACAGCCTATGCAAAAGGATTTAAATCGTGTACTGTCTTCTAATCGTTGAATCATGTACCGCACGTTGAATGTTTGGCAGCCGCGCGAACTAGCAGTTAACACGCATGAGATGGGCGTGTGAAATCCACGAGCACCGCACCTGGCTGAAGCCCCCAGACTACTGCATGCGAAACCGGGAGACTCGATCGCATCGAGATCGCTGCCTAACAGCTGCGAAAACGACCTGCAGGACATCATCCATCAGTCAGGCTAGCGGCGTCTCTCGCTCGCGCTCTGCGAGAACCGGCGCAGGCGTCAGGGAAGAACACCGGGCTGCGAGCACGGCACGGGCCGGGCCGTCGGCTGGCTGATGACTCGTCACGGAGTTTCCGATGATGCGCCGGGTCGTGGAGGCCACGGGAGCTGCCCTTCCATTTCACCAACCTGACACGCGCGTGATCCAGCTTTATTTGCTCCATCCATCACTAGAAAACGGCTGCTATTACCTATTACTGACTGACTGCGGCGAAACTACCTTTCGTACGCGGCACAAGATGCTGCCTGTCCCTGCTCATGATAGGTAGGATCGTGGGTTGCTGCATGCACGCTATGCTGCATAATCGCTGCTGCTGCTGCTAAGCCTAGCATAGACTAGCGGAGAATGCACATAGATGGGATCAGGGTGTGTCACTACTCCGGTTCCTCCCTCTTTCTCCATCTTCTTTAGAGAAAAAAAAGAGGAGACGCTTAAACAACTGGTTTCTTTGCATGTGCTGGATGATTAGCATCTGAGGCGGTGGTGAGGCAGTGCAGGCAATCAGGCATGATCATCAGGCCGGCCGGCTTTTGTGCTATGCGAGTACGGAGAAGCAGCTTGTACGCTGAGGAATTGAAACTAACAAGCTTTGAATTGATTAGTTGCCGGATAAACTAGTCCCCGGGCCACATGGATCAGGGCACAGCTGGGGTGGTGGACCGCGCGAATCCGATAAAATCGGCAATTAAATCCGGAAAGGGCCGGGACAATCGCAGCTAACAGCGAAGAGGAGCTCACACATGAGCGAGCAAGCGATCGAGCCCAACACCGCAACGTGCCAAGGTGTCTCTCATGTGTTCGTCAGCTTGTGGGCATATTCCGCTCCTCCTATACAGCCACTACTACCACATACGTACTACCAGTAATCTTTAACAACTGTCCCACTCCCATCCATCTGCCGCTTCTCTCTCTTTCCGGACGGGGCAACATTTTTCTCTCTCCCGATTTTTGTTGGAGATGGGAAAGGAAAGGAATAGAAAGGAAGAGAACAAGCAGCTAGTGATGGCGCATGCAGCCACATGCGTGGATCGTGGACGCTAGACAAGCATCAAGCAAGCTAGCTAGCACGGAGACGTGCTCAACAGCGTGCATGTTACTGCAGCACGCGCCGTACTGTTGCGCGGCATGGCACGACCGGCAGGCCGGGGCACTCGTCCCGGCGTGACTGACCGAATCAGATGTCTGCTCCACACAGGCATGCCATATATTCTCATGCTGCCTCCTTCCCTTTTAATTTCCTCCCTGACAAATGAATGTACAATAATTACATTAGTAGAATAACCGAATACTACTTACAGTCTGAATCCACTGCCATTTCAACTTTCAAATGTTATTTTACGCTTGTCCATGTACTTTTCGGTCTAGACTTCCCTGAGACATACGGTAACTTTGTCTTCTTCCGCAGAGTAGTTCAGACTTCAGGACTAAGACTAACCTTGCCTTTTTTTTCAAAAAAAAACTATCCTTAGCTGATTTTACTGTACGCTGAAGCTGACAGTGATACACTGCGAATTATTGACTGCCTATTTTTTTTGTTTCAAAAATTTACCCTCGGCTGATTTTTACTGTACGCCGAGGCTGACAGTCACATGCTGAGAAATGAACAAGGAGTGCATCATGATGGTTTGAAACGGTACCTCACCGGGCCGATCGACGCTGTGGGGCTGCGCGCGCACGTTGAATGTTTGGCAGCCGCGCGAATTAGCTCGCCGCATGAGATGGGCGTGTGAAATCCACGAGCACCGCACCTGGCTGAAGCCCCCAGACTACTGCATGCGAAACCGGGAGACTCGATCGCATCGAGATCGCTGCCTAACAGCTGCGAAAACGACCTGCAGGACATCATCCATCAGTCAGGCTAGCGGCGTCTCTCGCTCGCGCTCTGCGAGAACCGGCGCAGGCGTCAGGGAAGAACACCGGGCTGCGAGCACGGCACGGGCCGGGCCGTCGGCTGGCTGATGACTCGTCACGGAGTTTCCGATGATGCGCCGGGTCGTGGAGGCCACGGGAGCTGCCCTTCCATTTCACCAACCTGACACGCGCGTGATCCAGCTTTATTTGCTCCATCCATCACTAGAAAACGGCTGCTATTACCTATTACTGACTGACTGCGGCGAAACTACTGCGTTTGGTTGGTGCCGGCCGGCCGACAAATTAATCCGCCATCTGCAGAGGTGAAAATAAAGTGACCTTCCAATTCCATCCAAGAGGGAGAAGGGACCCTGGCTCTGGCTGGTTAATCATGCCAACTTGCAGAGCCCTCAAATCTTTTCTTCTCCTTTTTTTTACGACGCCCTCCTTTCCTTGCTCTTTATAACCACCGCCACCACATCGCCTCCCTCCTGCTTCCGAGCCTCCCTCCTCCGGCCAACTTGCAGCAGCCACTAGCCAAGCAGCAAGGGGCACCAGGCCGGAATTCTCCTGCTGATCGGGATACATCGGGCGATGATGACGACGGGGGAGATGGTGGAGGTGGCGGCGGTGCCGCGGGTGGTCTCGATCCTCTCGGCGCTGCTGCAGCGGGTGGCGGAGCGCAACGACGCCGCGGCGGCGACGGAAGCGGAGGCGGAGGCGGAGGCGCTGCTGCTGGCGACGGCGGAGGGGCAGCGGCGGCGGCGGCCCGTGTCGGCGTTCCAGGGGCTCACGAAGCCGGCGATCTCCATCGGAGGGTACCTGGAGCGCATCTTCCGCTTCGCCAGCTGCAGCCCGTCCTGCTACGTCGTCGCCTACATCTACCTCGACCGGTTCCTGCGCCGCCGCCCCGCGCTCGCCGTCGACTCCTTCAACGTCCACCGCCTCCTCATCACCTCCGTCCTCACCGCCGTCAAGTTCGTCGACGACATGTACGTGCTACTCCGCTATTGATTTTTGGTGCTCAAGTGCTAACGATCGTCAGGAACCAACCAAATTCACTGCCCACGCACGTTTGAATTTGAAAGTAAAGGTGCAGGAAAACAGTTGATCAAGTTGAATTGTGCTGAATCATTGAGTTCGTTCAGAATGTGGAAGATTTTTTTAAAAACAAACTCAATTCTGAAATACTTTCAGACACAAACATTATGGCCAACTAGTAGAACATATATAAAAGCTAGGTGAGCTTAGCTTGCATAATTACCAATTTGTCCTTATTTTTAAATTTAGGGTACAGTGGTAATAGTAAACTTCAGTGGTCATATATGGTTAGATAGCTTAATTTTCAAAATGATCAGCAGGTGATCCAGAGTTTTGTTGCTTGGTGGTGTTTTGCGTTTGGCTGGCTCTGATCCGACTCTGTGATCCCCTCTGGCGTTGGCGTGATCGGCACATTCGTATGACTGTGTGCAGCAATGCACATGGGCCCCAGATCTTCTCTCTCTTTCCGGACGGGGCAACATTTTTCTCTCTCCCGATTTTTGTTGGAGATGGGAAAGGAAAGGAATAGAAAGGAAGAGAACAAGCAGCTAGTGATGGCGCATGCAGCCACATGCGTGGATCGTGGACGCTAGACAAGCATCAAGCAAGCTAGCTAGCACGGAGACGTGCTCAACAGCGTGCATGTTACTGCAGCACGCGCCGTACTGTTGCGCGGCATGGCACGACCGGCAGGCCGGGGCACTCGTCCCGGCGTGACTGACCGAATCAGATGTCTGCTCCACACAGGCATGCCATATATTCTCATGCTGCCTCCTTCCCTTTTAATTTCCTCCCTGACAAATGAATGTACAATAATTACATTAGTAGAATAACCGAATACTACTTACAGTCTGAATCCACTGCCATTTCAACTTTCAAATGTTATTTTACGCTTGTCCATGTACTTTTCGGTCTAGACTTCCCTGAGACATACGGTAACTTTGTCTTCTTCCGCAGAGTAGTTCAGACTTCAGGACTAAGACTAACCTTGCCTTTTTTTTCAAAAAAAAACTATCCTTAGCTGATTTTACTGTACGCTGAAGCTGACAGTGATACACTGCGAATTATTGACTGCCTATTTTTTTTGTTTCAAAAATTTACCCTCGGCTGATTTTTACTGTACGCCGAGGCTGACAGTCACATGCTGAGAAATGAACAAGGAGTGCATCATGATGGTTTGAAACGGTACCTCACCGGGCCGATCGACGCTGTGGGGCTGCGCGCGCACGTTGAATGTTTGGCAGCCGCGCGAATTAGCTCGCCGCATGAGATGGGCGTGTGAAATCCACGAGCACCGCACCTGGCTGAAGCCCCCAGACTACTGCATGCGAAACCGGGAGACTCGATCGCATCGAGATCGCTGCCTAACAGCTGCGAAAACGACCTGCAGGACATCATCCATCAGTCAGGCTAGCGGCGTCTCTCGCTCGCGCTCTGCGAGAACCGGCGCAGGCGTCAGGGAAGAACACCGGGCTGCGAGCACGGCACGGGCCGGGCCGTCGGCTGGCTGATGACTCGTCACGGAGTTTCCGATGATGCGCCGGGTCGTGGAGGCCACGGGAGCTGCCCTTCCATTTCACCAACCTGACACGCGCGTGATCCAGCTTTATTTGCTCCATCCATCACTAGAAAACGGCTGCTATTACCTATTACTGACTGACTGCGGCGAAACTACTGCGTTTGGTTGGTGCCGGCCGGCCGACAAATTAATCCGCCATCTGCAGAGGTGAAAATAAAGTGACCTTCCAATTCCATCCAAGAGGGAGAAGGGACCCTGGCTCTGGCTGGTTAATCATGCCAACTTGCAGAGCCCTCAAATCTTTTCTTCTCCTTTTTTTTACGACGCCCTCCTTTCCTTGCTCTTTATAACCACCGCCACCACATCGCCTCCCTCCTGCTTCCGAGCCTCCCTCCTCCGGCCAACTTGCAGCAGCCACTAGCCAAGCAGCAAGGGGCACCAGGCCGGAATTCTCCTGCTGATCGGGATACATCGGGCGATGATGACGACGGGGGAGATGGTGGAGGTGGCGGCGGTGCCGCGGGTGGTCTCGATCCTCTCGGCGCTGCTGCAGCGGGTGGCGGAGCGCAACGACGCCGCGGCGGCGACGGAAGCGGAGGCGGAGGCGGAGGCGCTGCTGCTGGCGACGGCGGAGGGGCAGCGGCGGCGGCGGCCCGTGTCGGCGTTCCAGGGGCTCACGAAGCCGGCGATCTCCATCGGAGGGTACCTGGAGCGCATCTTCCGCTTCGCCAGCTGCAGCCCGTCCTGCTACGTCGTCGCCTACATCTACCTCGACCGGTTCCTGCGCCGCCGCCCCGCGCTCGCCGTCGACTCCTTCAACGTCCACCGCCTCCTCATCACCTCCGTCCTCACCGCCGTCAAGTTCGTCGACGACATGTACGTGCTACTCCGCTATTGATTTTTGGTGCTCAAGTGCTAACGATCGTCAGGAACCAACCAAATTCACTGCCCACGCACGTTTGAATTTGAAAGTAAAGGTGCAGGAAAACAGTTGATCAAGTTGAATTGTGCTGAATCATTGAGTTCGTTCAGAATGTGGAAGATTTTTTTAAAAACAAACTCAATTCTGAAATACTTTCAGACACAAACATTATGGCCAACTAGTAGAACATATATAAAAGCTAGGTGAGCTTAGCTTGCATAATTACCAATTTGTCCTTATTTTTAAATTTAGGGTACAGTGGTAATAGTAAACTTCAGTGGTCATATATGGTTAGATAGCTTAATTTTCAAAATGATCAGCAGGTGATCCAGAGTTTTGTTGCTTGGTGGTGTTTTGCGTTTGGCTGGCTCTGATCCGACTCTGTGATCCCCTCTGGCGTTGGCGTGATCGGCACATTCGTATGACTGTGTGCAGCAATGCACATGGGCCCCAGATCTTCTCTCTCTTTCCGGACGGGGCAACATTTTTCTCTCTCCCGATTTTTGTTGGAGATGGGAAAGGAAAGGAATAGAAAGGAAGAGAACAAGCAGCTAGTGATGGCGCATGCAGCCACATGCGTGGATCGTGGACGCTAGACAAGCATCAAGCAAGCTAGCTAGCACGGAGACGTGCTCAACAGCGTGCATGTTACTGCAGCACGCGCCGTACTGTTGCGCGGCATGGCACGACCGGCAGGCCGGGGCACTCGTCCCGGCGTGACTGACCGAATCAGATGTCTGCTCCACACAGGCATCTCATATATATTCTCATGCTTCCTCCTTCCCTTTTCCTCCCTGACAAATGAATTAGTTAATTACATTAGTAGAATAACCGAATACTACTTACAGTCTGAATCCACTGCCATTTCAACTTTCAAATGTTATTTTACGCTTGTCCATGTACTTTTCGGTCTAGACTTCCCTGAGACATACGGTAACTTTGTCTTCTTCCGCAGAGTAGTTCAGACTTCAGGACTAAGACTAACCTTGCCTTTTTTTTCAAAAAAAAACTATCCTTAGCTGATTTTACTGTACGCTGAAGCTGACAGTGATACACTGCGAATTATTGACTGCCTATTTTTTTTGTTTCAAAAATTTACCCTCGGCTGATTTTTACTGTACGCCGAGGCTGACAGTCACATGCTGAGAAATGAACAAGGAGTGCATCATGATGGTTTGAAACGGTACCTCACCGGGCCGATCGACGCTGTGGGGCTGCGCGCGCACGTTGAATGTTTGGCAGCCGCGCGAATTAGCTCGCCGCATGAGATGGGCGTGTGAAATCCACGAGCACCGCACCTGGCTGAAGCCCCCAGACTACTGCATGCGAAACCGGGAGACTCGATCGCATCGAGATCGCTGCCTAACAGCTGCGAAAACGACCTGCAGGACATCATCCATCAGTCAGGCTAGCGGCGTCTCTCGCTCGCGCTCTGCGAGAACCGGCGCAGGCGTCAGGGAAGAACACCGGGCTGCGAGCACGGCACGGGCCGGGCCGTCGGCTGGCTGATGACTCGTCACGGAGTTTCCGATGATGCGCCGGGTCGTGGAGGCCACGGGAGCTGCCCTTCCATTTCACCAACCTGACACGCGCGTGATCCAGCTTTATTTGCTCCATCCATCACTAGAAAACGGCTGCTATTACCTATTACTGACTGACTGCGGCGAAACTACTGCGTTTGGTTGGTGCCGGCCGGCCGACAAATTAATCCGCCATCTGCAGAGGTGAAAATAAAGTGACCTTCCAATTCCATCCAAGAGGGAGAAGGGACCCTGGCTCTGGCTGGTTAATCATGCCAACTTGCAGAGCCCTCAAATCTTTTCTTCTCCTTTTTTTTACGACGCCCTCCTTTCCTTGCTCTTTATAACCACCGCCACCACATCGCCTCCCTCCTGCTTCCGAGCCTCCCTCCTCCGGCCAACTTGCAGCAGCCACTAGCCAAGCAGCAAGGGGCACCAGGCCGGAATTCTCCTGCTGATCGGGATACATCGGGCGATGATGACGACGGGGGAGATGGTGGAGGTGGCGGCGGTGCCGCGGGTGGTCTCGATCCTCTCGGCGCTGCTGCAGCGGGTGGCGGAGCGCAACGACGCCGCGGCGGCGACGGAAGCGGAGGCGGAGGCGGAGGCGCTGCTGCTGGCGACGGCGGAGGGGCAGCGGCGGCGGCGGCCCGTGTCGGCGTTCCAGGGGCTCACGAAGCCGGCGATCTCCATCGGAGGGTACCTGGAGCGCATCTTCCGCTTCGCCAGCTGCAGCCCGTCCTGCTACGTCGTCGCCTACATCTACCTCGACCGGTTCCTGCGCCGCCGCCCCGCGCTCGCCGTCGACTCCTTCAACGTCCACCGCCTCCTCATCACCTCCGTCCTCACCGCCGTCAAGTTCGTCGACGACATGTACGTGCTACTCCGCTATTGATTTTTGGTGCTCAAGTGCTACTTAACGATCGTCAGGAACCAACCAAATTCACTGCCCACGCACGTTTGAATTTGAAAGTAAAGGTGCAGGAAAACAGTTGATCAAGTTGAATTGTGCTGAATCATTGAGTTCGTTCAGAATGTGGAAGATTTTTTTAAAAACAAACTCAATTCTGAAATACTTTCAGACACAAACATTATGGCCAACTAGTAGAACATATATAAAAGCTAGGTGAGCTTAGCTTGCATAATTACCAATTTGTCCTTATTTTTAAATTTAGGGTACAGTGGTAATAGTAAACTTCAGTGGTCATATATGGTTAGATAGCTTAATTTTCAAAATGATCAGCAGGTGATCCAGAGTTTTGTTGCTTGGTGGTGTTTTGCGTTTGGCTGGCTCTGATCCGACTCTGTGATCCCCTCTGGCGTTGGCGTGATCGGCACATTCGTATGACTGTGTGCAGCAATGCACATGGGCCCCAGATCTTCTCTCTCTTTCCGGACGGGGCAACATTTTTCTCTCTCCCGATTTTTGTTGGAGATGGGAAAGGAAAGGAATAGAAAGGAAGAGAACAAGCAAGTGATGGCGCATGCAGCCACATGCGTGGATCGTGGACGCTAGACAAGCATCAAGCAAGCTAGCTAGCACGGAGACGTGCTCAACAGCGTGCATGTTACTGCAGCACGCGCCGTACTGTTGCGCGGCATGGCACGACCGGCAGGCCGGGGCACTCGTCCCGGCGTGACTGACCGAATCAGATGTCTGCTCCACACAGGCATCTCATATATATTCTCATGCTTCCTCCTTCCCTTTTCCTCCCTGACAAATGAATTAGTTAATTACATTAGTAGAATAACCGAATACTACTTACAGTCTGAATCCACTGCCATTTCAACTTTCAAATGTTATTTTACGCTTGTCCATGTACTTTTCGGTCTAGACTTCCCTGAGACATACGGTAACTTTGTCTTCTTCCGCAGAGTAGTTCAGACTTCAGGACTAAGACTAACCTTGCCTTTTTTTTCAAAAAAAAACTATCCTTAGCTGATTTTACTGTACGCTGAAGCTGACAGTGATACACTGCGAATTATTGACTGCCTATTTTTTTTGTTTCAAAAATTTACCCTCGGCTGATTTTTACTGTACGCCGAGGCTGACAGTCACATGCTGAGAAATGAACAAGGAGTGCATCATGATGGTTTGAAACGGTACCTCACCGGGCCGATCGACGCTGTGGGGCTGCGCGCGCACGTTGAATGTTTGGCAGCCGCGCGAATTAGCTCGCCGCATGAGATGGGCGTGTGAAATCCACGAGCACCGCACCTGGCTGAAGCCCCCAGACTACTGCATGCGAAACCGGGAGACTCGATCGCATCGAGATCGCTGCCTAACAGCTGCGAAAACGACCTGCAGGACATCATCCATCAGTCAGGCTAGCGGCGTCTCTCGCTCGCGCTCTGCGAGAACCGGCGCAGGCGTCAGGGAAGAACACCGGGCTGCGAGCACGGCACGGGCCGGGCCGTCGGCTGGCTGATGACTCGTCACGGAGTTTCCGATGATGCGCCGGGTCGTGGAGGCCACGGGAGCTGCCCTTCCATTTCACCAACCTGACACGCGCGTGATCCAGCTTTATTTGCTCCATCCATCACTAGAAAACGGCTGCTATTACCTATTACTGACTGACTGCGGCGAAACTACTGCGTTTGGTTGGTGCCGGCCGGCCGACAAATTAATCCGCCATCTGCAGAGGTGAAAATAAAGTGACCTTCCAATTCCATCCAAGAGGGAGAAGGGACCCTGGCTCTGGCTGGTTAATCATGCCAACTTGCAGAGCCCTCAAATCTTTTCTTCTCCTTTTTTTTACGACGCCCTCCTTTCCTTGCTCTTTATAACCACCGCCACCACATCGCCTCCCTCCTGCTTCCGAGCCTCCCTCCTCCGGCCAACTTGCAGCAGCCACTAGCCAAGCAGCAAGGGGCACCAGGCCGGAATTCTCCTGCTGATCGGGATACATCGGGCGATGATGACGACGGGGGAGATGGTGGAGGTGGCGGCGGTGCCGCGGGTGGTCTCGATCCTCTCGGCGCTGCTGCAGCGGGTGGCGGAGCGCAACGACGCCGCGGCGGCGACGGAAGCGGAGGCGGAGGCGGAGGCGCTGCTGCTGGCGACGGCGGAGGGGCAGCGGCGGCGGCGGCCCGTGTCGGCGTTCCAGGGGCTCACGAAGCCGGCGATCTCCATCGGCGGGTACCTGGAGCGCATCTTCCGCTTCGCCAGCTGCAGCCCGTCCTGCTACGTCGTCGCCTACATCTACCTCGACCGGTTCCTGCGCCGCCGCCCCGCGCTCGCCGTCGACTCCTTCAACGTCCACCGCCTCCTCATCACCTCCGTCCTCACCGCCGTCAAGTTCGTCGACGACATGTACGTGCTACTCCGCTATTGATTTTTGGTGCTCAAGTGCTACTTAACGATCGTCAGGAACCAACCAAATTCACTGCCCACGCACGTTTGAATTTGAAAGTAAAGGTGCAGGAAAACAGTTGATCAAGTTGAATTGTGCTGAATCATTGAGTTCGTTCAGAATGTGGAAGATTTTTTTAAAAACAAACTCAATTCTGAAATACTTTCAGACACAAACATTATGGCCAACTAGTAGAACATATATAAAAGCTAGGTGAGCTTAGCTTGCATAATTACCAATTTGTCCTTATTTTTAAATTTAGGGTACAGTGGTAATAGTAAACTTCAGTGGTCATATATGGTTAGATAGCTTAATTTTCAAAATGATCAGCAGGTGATCCAGAGTTTTGTTGCTTGGTGGTGTTTTGCGTTTGGCTGGCTCTGATCCGACTCTGTGATCCCCTCTGGCGTTGGCGTGATCGGCACATTCGTATGACTGTGTGCAGCAATGCACATGGGCCCCAGATCGATCTGGGTAGCCTTTTTCCTGTCATTATTTCCAACTGGCATTGCATCAAAGACAAGCCACTGGGTTGGTCACAAGGACAGTTGTCGAACCCGAGGTTGATGCGCCCACAGCCACAGCACAGCATTGCCTGGCCGCCTGCCGATCCACCTTACCAATGCACATCGCCTTGTCCTCTTTCCACCTCTCTTGCATCGCCTCGCCTTCAAAAACAAGCTAGTCCAAAATCTACAGCTCATGGGATAAGGGAATTGTTCGTTGTGAAATTATTGTGTTCTAGAAATCTAAAATGTGGCCATAGTTTGTAGCTTCAAATATTTTCGTGCTTCTTTGTATATATGTATATATATAATGTATACATGAATTTGGTCAGTCGTCTGAATTTGTCCCCGGTGCTGCGGATGTGTTTGGTGCAGATGCTACAACAATGCCTACTTCGCGCGGGTGGGCGGCATCAGCCTGGTGGAGATGAACTACCTGGAGGTGGACTTCCTCTTCGGCATCGCCTTCGACCTCAACGTCACGCCCGCCGCCTTCGCCTCCTACTGCGCCGTGCTCCAGAGCGAGATGGCCTACCTGGACCCGCCCGCGCCCGTGGACGCCCCGCGGCTGCACTGCTACCCCGCCGGCACGTCCGATCACCGCCACGACGATCCCGCCGCCGCCGCCGTGGGCTGCCACCGTCACAGTCAGCCACAGCCGCAGCTCACCGTCTGATCGATCGACTGATCGATGGAGCCGTTTCTTTTTTGTCCTGGTGCTGGTGGTGGTGTCAACTCGGCTTCTTGCTTCGTCTCCTTCCTCCCGCTCTTCTTCCTCTTCGTACATAGGTGTTGGTCGTTCCGTCCTTCTTCCTAGTGAGCTCTCGGGTAGTCGGTTAGGTGGGTTGGATCATGGATGGGTCGGGGTTCTGGGGATTTTTGCCATTGTTCGACGGATCATGGATCAATGAAATGGATGGATGGATCGGCCTAGCTGCTGGGATCCGATTCGATTTGGCCATTGTTATTCCGGGGGATGCTCTCTCTCGCCGTACCAGTGTCCGCTATTGATTTTTGGTGCTCAATTTCTAACGATCGTCAGGAACCAACCAAATTCACTGCCCATACGTTTGAATTTGAAAAACATACTTTCATAGAGGTGCAGGAAAACAGTCGATCATGTTGAATTGTGCTGAATTGTTGAGTTCATTCAGAATAATTCAAAACGAATCTGGAAGAAAAAAAAAACATTCAGACATATACATTATGGCCAACTAGTAGAACATATATAAAAGCTACTAGGTGAGTTTAGCTTGCATAATTACCAATTTGTCCTTATTTTTAAATTTAGGGTACAGTGGTAATAGTAAACTTCAGTGGTCATATATGGTTAGATAGCTTAATTTTCAAAATGATCAGCAGGTGATCCAGAGTTTTGTTGCTTGGTGGTGTTTTGCGTTTGGCTGGCTGTGATCCGGCTCTGTGATCCCTTCTGGCGTTGGCGTGATTGGCACATTGTATGACTGTGTGCAGGAATGCACATGGGCCCCAGATCGATCTGGGTAGCCTTTTTCCTGTCATTATTTCCAACTGGCATTGCATCAAAGACAAGCCACTGGGTTGGTCACAAGGACAGTTGTCGAACCCGAGGTTGATGCGCCCACAGCCACAGCACAGCATTGCCTGGCCGCCTGCCGATCCACCTTACCAATGCACATCGCCTTGTCCTCTTTCCACCTCTCTTGCATCGCCTCGCCTTCAAAAACAAGCTAGTCCAAAATCTACAGCTCATGGGATAAGGGAATTGTTCGTTGTGAAATTATTGTGTTCTAGAAATCTAAAATGTGGCCATAGTTTGTAGCTTCAAATATTTTCGTGCTTCTTTGTATATATGGATATAATGTACTACATGAATTTGGTCAGTCGTCTGAATTTGCCCCCGGTGCTGCGGATGTGTTTGGTGCAGATGCTACAACAACGCCTACTTCGCGCGGGTGGGCGGCATCAGCCTGGTGGAGATGAACTACCTGGAGGTGGACTTCCTCTTCGGCATCGCCTTCGACCTCAACGTCACGCCCGCCGCCTTCGCCTCCTACTGCGCCGTGCTCCAGAGCGAGATGGCCTACCTGGACCCGCCCGCGCCCGTCGACGCCCCGCGGCTGCACTGCTACCCCGCCGGCACGTCCGATCACCATCACCACGACGATCCCGCTGCCGTCGCCGCCGCCGCCGTGGGCTGCCACCGTCACAGTCAGCCGCAGCCGCAGCTCACCGTCTGATCGATGGAGCCGTTTCCTTTTTGTCCCGGTGGTGGTGTCAACTCGGCTTATTGCTTCGTCTTCTTCCTCCTGCTCTTCTTCCTCTTCGTACATAGGTGTTGGTCGTCTCGTTCCTTCTTCCTAGTGAGCTCTCGGGTAGCCGGTTAGGCGGGTTGGATCATGGATGGGGTCGGGATTCTGGGGATTTTTGCCATTGTTCGACGGATCATGGATCAATGAAATGGATGGATGGATCGGCCTAGCTGCTGGGATCCGATTCGATTTGGCCATTGTTATTCCGGGGGATGCTCTCTCTCGCCGTACCAGTGCGTGCGCATGTGAGTCACAGCACACTGCTTGTCTCCTGTCGTCTCTCTTTTTTCCCGGAGATTATTCGCCGCCGCGGGAGAGGAGAGGAGGACGTAAATTGGGGGTGGGCGTCGTGGGGATGGTGGAGAGCCAACCGGGTGATTATTGGTCAGAACATGGCGTGTTTCCGGGCTGTCGATCCCAAACTGTATGTGCGCCGCTGGAGCAGAAACGTGCTGACCAGGTGACTGAAAAGCTCTGAATGTGCAGAGCAGCCGTTGAAACTGCAGAGTGTCAGTGAAAGTTTCAGTCAGAAATATCATCAGTGGATCTAGCTGCTAGTGGACCATTGCGGAAAGATTTACTAGAACAAGCACGCAGCATCATGGTTTGGTGTATCACATCACCCAAAAGGAAATGCATCACAGTTTTGTCCTCCTGTTCGTTTTCTTTTCTTTCACAATTCAGTCATCTTCAGACCAGAACAAGCAAAACTATCAACCACCAAGTTACATTATTTGCCCCAGGAACAAAAGTACAGGACGACAAATTTTGCCCCAGGAACACAAGTTACCGAATTTTGTCTGTCTCTCAGACCAGAACAAGCAAAAACATCAACCACCAGGTCATTCAAGAAAAAAAAATCTACCACCAAGTTACAGGATTTGCCCCAGGAACACTAGTAAATTAAATTATCTATAATGCTAATAATTATTTGTCTCTGCTGTCTGTCAAAAAGAGAGGAACACTAGTAAAAGTAAAATCTGATTGGCTACTCATGCTGGAGTAGCTGAGATCTTTCAGAGCGGTGGCGAGCAACACGAGTCGCAGCTGCTGGGTGCGGTGAACAGGTGTGTCGAGACGTGATCCGGAACAGTAGATGCAAATGCGGGGAGATGGCATGGCAGTAAAGAACAAGGATGGGGAACTTGGTGTGCATGTAGATGAAGGGCTGGTTGCGGTTGCGGAGGGCAAGCACCTCGCCTCGCCACCTTTTGCGCTGTAGCGTCGCAATATACAACGCCCCCGGGCACTAATGCGGTGAGCTGGACATGAACATGGAGTCATGGATGGCCACGGGAAATTCGGCACGCAGCTGAGCTGCCAATGGTAAGTGACCGGTGAGGCAGGATAAGCGAGCACGAGGGAGAGAGAGAAGAGTGGACTTGCACAAGTCAGATGAGAAGTGGCCACACATTATATTTGAAAATATCAAGATGAGGAGGTATATATGTGGATTAAGCCAGTTGTTGGCAGAAACTAACAGGCATATATTCTATGGATTTTATGCAGTTGGAGGTCATGAAAATTTTGGGGTAGGAGTTGCTTGGTACATTTAGTACCTCTATGGAATACCTACATGTACTTGGGTCAGGTCTGAAGGTAGCTGTATTTCCAGATGGGTTGGGAATTGGCATGTGGGCACTCAGGGCTCGTTTAGTTCCCGATTTTGGAGGCCCAAATCGGGACTGTGCATGTCACAGTCACAATAAATGCGTACTGTAGTGTTTCGTTTGTATGTGTAAAAAATTGTCCAAAAATTGATTAATTAGGCTCAAAATATTCGTCTCGCAGAGTACAACAAATCTGTGTAATTAGTTTTTAATTTCATCTACATTTAGTACTTCATACATGTTATGACATTTTGATATGATGGGAAATCTTCTTTTTGCATAGTGAATTTGGGAGGTAAATTTAGGATCTAAACAAGGCCTCAATCAAGTGGAGCCGAAGTAAAGCCAGTGGCATATATGAACCTTGTGATTCCTACCCCATGCAGGGGAATCTATAGCCTAACGGAATCACAGGAAGTAAACCAGTTGGGGACGTCGATGATTCTCTGGGTGTTGCTTTCTTTCTTTCGGGAAAAAGGTTTTCAACTTCCCTGGCTGTGTTTCATGTGAAATGGAGATGGATTTTGGTTGGGAGCCACCTTTTCCCCATGTACTTTGGTTCCCATCCATGTGTGTGGCTTTAATCATTCCTGTTGAGTTGCTGGTACATGTTTTCGCCATTCACTGGCATTTTATATTCTTATCACCTATCTAGAATAGTGACTGAGATCTGCTCAAAAGGAAAGAGGAAAACAGTGACCACTAACCAGTTGCAATCAATAAATCAAGTGCCCTGAGGCGCAAGAAAACCGGGAGAGATGAGCAACAACATGACTGCATGCATGCTCACAGCTATGAGGTCACTCTTTACCACTGTAACGAAGGTTGATCAGTGTAATCAGTAACTCAAAAACCTCAGTTTTATTTTGGCACACGCCAATTTGGCGCCAAAAATGGCCTCATATTTGAAAACGACAAATCATTAAACTTTGGTTGCAATTTAAGGTAGGTAGGCCACATGCGTGCCCAAAAGGTGAAGAAGGGCCATAAATTCGCGGTTAACAACCGCTCCAGTACTGTTTCCTCGCAAGAGGAGTTGACCATCAAGCAGCAACGCAATCTATTTATTATACGATGTCTAGAGACAGTGATAATTGTATGAGCGAACATCTCAGGACGAAATTAGTAGCGATCGAACAGGGGGCACCATCACGTAACATGAAGGAAACGACACCCGCACATGAGCGTACACTCCCTTCAGCTGATGGTGTACTAGTGGCGAGAACCGGGAGCACTTTCACGGGCGCATCAGTGCATCACTGTTATGCATCAGTCTCTCGCGTGTGTTAACAGTAGTAATCGCAGGCTGAATATAATGATGATAATGTCAGAGCTAACCTAACTCTAACTCAACCTAGCTTATTGCCTGTTTTTACGCTGACTTACTACTTCTTGCATACATCTAGTTCCCCATGATAATGGCATGTCCATTCAAGTAGAGATTCTAAAAGGTAGATTATGTATCGTAAGAGAAGCTAGATTGTTAAAGCTGAAGATCCGAAAACCAATAGCTGTTTGCCTGCTTGGCAACCTGAGATTGTAGCATCTTCTCTTTACTTACACAACTCCCACTTCCCACGTACAACTCCCACTTTTCTATTTCTCTTCACGTACAAAAAGAGGACAAACACATACTTTTTTTTAGATGTATATGGCTACCAGATATGTTGCACTGGCCAAGAATGATACCATAGAGCGGAGTGGTAGTTTGGCAATATTTTACTCGATGTGAAAGCTAAATGGTTGGCAGGAAGCAAAAATTGCAGGGACAGAAGCACTCAAACAAAACGGGCACCATTGAAACTCAAAACGCCAGTACAGATTTCAATTCCACCTTAGAGAACCTATAAAGTGTTTGTTTGTCACTTTAACAGAGTACAGCAGACCCTGAAATGCGTACAGAGATACAATACGATCTACCAGATTCCCAGCCGGAAGCTAAGGAAGTCAGCAGGAAACTTGCCGACTTGTACTGATACCTCAGAAACAGATACAGGGTGCATCAAGCATTCCTAACGATGAACTGCCACTAGTACCGGTAGCTTGAGCCATACCCACCCAGGCCTGAAGATGGATATCTACCATCATCGATGCTTGAATAAGATGGATCGATGCTAGAATAAGATGACGACGAATAGGTGTTGCCATATTGTGAGTAGCTGGATCTGTACACTGGATCTAATCCTGCTCCCACATAGCTGCTTCTGACAGGTTCTCGGTGGGCAGCCAAGGAGTCCTGAAGGGAATGGGTGGTGTTAAAATATAAACACGCTCGAGAAAATCCAAATTTCAAAGGAACAGAAGACATGCTATTACCTGAATGAGCTGCTGGGCAGCTTGCACTTGTGAAGATGTCCCCTTTATTTCAACAGTAATATCATCAGGGCTGCCCAAACTCTCCTGAATTGTGACGACAGCCCCACTATTGGCTCCGATGTACGCAATATTTGCTCCTTTTACTCCTATAATGTCCTCTGCATAGGTAAGTGGGATTTGCATGGTTTGAGTTATCTGCAAAAGATTTCTTGTAAGCAACAGTTCAAGGTCAAAAAGAAAAGCTCTGCCTCCAAGAATTGTTAGTAAATGGTAAAAGGATCAATGAATGGAATGCATATAAATAGGGCAGAAAGAGACCCATACAACAAGTAATTGAAAATGAATCCATGAATTATCACCAAACATCTTATGGAAAGAAATGGACTTCCGAAGATGGTTAGAAACTTCTTGAAGAGCATTTAGAACTTTCTCTGTTTCACCTTGTATCTCAACTATCCTTTCATCATCAGTTACATAGAATGGTCGCTCTCGTTCATCTACATTTATAAGCCAAGAATAACTGTCATTCATTTTATGAAGGTTTAATCAGCATTGCCTTTCAATCCTTAAAGTGCATATCATCTATGCACACTAGAAAATGTTAACCTTAAATTGTATTATGCCATAATGTTCTAAGCTGGTGCTAATTTTAAATTCGTCGAACCCACCTAAATTCTGTGACCAGGAGTGCAAAATAGTCCATCAAATCGAATCAGAGTAAAATTCCTAGCATTTTGGAAAAGGGAATAGGCAACCAAAATGCGATTTGCTCCTCAACAATAATAATTGTGCTTCTTATGCCCAGCCAAAATGTTGAAAGAACTCTGGAAAGGGTGGCACACTTTTGTGCTAAGAATGTGCAGCTTGGAATTGTAAAAGTTAAAGCTTGCTAGAAAATCAACCATTAAATTTGTAGGACATAAAGATAATATAATACAATCTCAATGCAAGAGAATCAACTACTCTACCAGAGCAATGGTGCATTAACACACTATACAAGTATAGATCAGCAGAATACTTTACCTACTGATATAACACGGATTGTAGCACCAGTGCTCTCCTGGATTGACTTGATTGTAGCACCTTGCTTCCCAATTAGGTTAATAGCTTGAGCTCCAGGAACCAACAATCGGGCAGCACATACACCAGGTGCAGCTGCTGTCTGAGTGCCCTCAGCAGCTCCATCTGTTATTCCGATGACACGTTTAAAAACTCTCATGAGAGCATCCATAGCTGGAGGCAGCTCCAAGCCTGGATCTTCTTTTCCAGATACCAAAACCTGGAATATCCAAGATTCATGGTTCAGTAAAGTATTCACAAGAGAGCATGAACCCAAGATTTTGGCAAGATAGCTAAACAAGATCAATCAAATGAGCTACCCAATATCTAATTTGAATTCATTCCAGGCACCAAACATCATGCAGAGATAGTTAGCTTGCCTAACTAG
The DNA here is from genome assembly GCA_900205405.1 of Echinochloa crus-galli. NCBI lineage: Eukaryota > Viridiplantae > Streptophyta > Magnoliopsida > Poales > Poaceae > Echinochloa > Echinochloa crus-galli. The sequence continues at coordinate 20,255 of OAMR01001378.1, forward strand.
ACCAAACAAAATAGACAGCTACCATCCACAGTTATCATCCAAATAGCCATATGTTACAACTCCACATGCAACTCTAGCTTAGAATAAAAGGCAAAGCAAAGGTTCACCTATTCACATAACCATGCCCTCATCAGTTCACATATATCTCCTATAAATTAAACATCCTTGCATCTGAAGACGTACACCTTACAATCATCACAACAAACACCCACCCACCCAAAATATAACACGAAACAACACGAAATCGGAACATATTAATAAGTTTGCTTTCACATCCACCTATGTCGAATTAGGATAACAAACATCGAACTTTACAGCCATTAGCATAAACCTAGATCAAGTAAGAGTAGCAGTTGGAGAGATCATCCCAAAGTGAACTCATGTCACAGCCCAATGAAGCCCCATTCTTTCCTTTTCATCACAATCGTGCTGCAATCTTATTTCATAATCACCACCACCTCGAAGTAAAACACTCATAGCCCGTACTACATTTGAACCTAACTATTCTGCAAGGAATTCCATCAACCAATTCATCAATTCGTCTTTCGCTGACTAGTGGTGTACTCACAATGCGTTCGGTGGCGCCGACGGGGCCCTCGAGGATGCGGACCCTGGCCTTACTCTCCTCGACGAGGCGCTTGATGAGCTCTCCCTTCCGCCCGATGATGCTCCCGACCTTGAGCACCGGCACCACGAGCCGGAACACGCTGTCGCCGGGCCACCCGGGCCACCTCTTCGCGGCCGCCGCGGCCTCCTCCGCCGCCGTGGCATCAGCCTCCTCGGCGGCCGGTGGGGGCAGCGAATCGGGCGCACCCACCTCCACGGCGGCACCGGCAGCGGCTGAAGGGTCGGCCATGGCGGTGGCTGTGGCGGTGTCGGGGGGCTAGGGTTTGGGGCGGGGGGCTGCGGTAGCAGTTGCGGAGGCGTCGTGAGCCTCGGCAAGTGGAGGAGAGCAACTTGGATGGAGGGAGGAGGAGCACGAGATCTGGCTGGTCGGACGGGTTTGCGATTTGCCGATTTGGTTTCTCATCACGGGCTCCCTCGTGCCCGCCCGTTATGTGGGCCGAAAGTGTTATACACGGGCTGGGGTTGAACTTCTCTAATATAGAAAGAAGAATTTCAGAAACCTTGCATTTCTTTTCAGTTTGCGCAAAGTAATTATGATTTTAAGTATTAAAAAAAGGTATGTTATGAATCCGAATATGCGCTGGATTTCATAACAAAAGTTCGACTAAAACAGCCAACACAACTGATTCGTCATACAGGAGAGCGTTGATTGTAGCACCTTGCTTCCCAATTAGGTTAATAGCTTGAGCTCCAGGAACCAACAATCGGGCAGCACATACACCAGGTGCAGCTGCTGTCTGAGTGCCCTCAGCAGCTCCATCTGTTATTCCGATGACACGTTTAAAAACTCTCATGAGAGCATCCATAGCTGGAGGCAGCTCCAAGCCTGGATCTTCTTTTCCAGATACCAAAACCTGGAATATCCAAGATTCATGGTTCAGTAAAGTATTCACAAGAGAGCATGTACCCAAGAAGGTAGGTTATGTATCGTGAGAGAAGCTAGATTGTTAAAGCTGAAGATCCGAAAACCAATAGCTGTTTGCCTGCTTGGCAACCTGAGATTGTAGCATCTTCTCTTTGGGAGAGCTCCCACTCCAAAAAATGCAGCTCTGCTCCAGGAACTCCACCTTTTTCAGCTCCACTTCTCCGACTCCAGAAAAATATGAAGCTCCAGAAAAAACCTGGAGTTTCGGGAGCACCCCTTGAGGAGCTCTAGAAAAAACCTGGAGTTGGCCTCTAGATCCACTTTTTTTATGGAGTTACAATCATCACAACAAACACCCACCCACCCAAAATATAACACGAAACAACACGAAATCGGAACATATTAATAAGTTTGCTTTCACATCCACCTATGTCGAATTAGGATAACAAACATCGAACTTTACACCATTAGCATAAACCTAGATCAAGTAAGAGTAGCAGTTGGAGAGATCATCCCAAAGTGAACTCATGTCACAGCCCAATGAAGCCCCATTCTTTCCTTTTCATCACAATCGTGCTGCAATCTTATTTCATAATCACCACCACCTCGAAGTAAAACACTCATAGCCCGTACTACATCTGAACCTAACTATTCTGCAAGGAATTCCAATAACCAATTCATCAATTCGTCTCTCTGATTAGTGGTGTACTCACAATGCGTTCAGTGGCGCCGACGGGGCCCTCGAGGATGCGGACCCTGGCCTTACTCTCCTCGACGAGGCGCTTGATGAGCTCTCCCTTCCGCCCGATGATGCTCCCGACCTTGAGCACCGGCACCACGAGCCGGAACACGCTGTCGCCGGGCCACCCGGGCCACCTCTTCGCGGCCGCCGCGGCTTCCTCCGCCGCCGTGGCATCAGCCTCCTCGGCGGCCGGTGGGGGCAGCGAATCGGGCGCACCCACCTCCACGGCGGCGACGGCGGCGAGCCAACACAACTGATTCGTCATACAGGAGAGCGTATTGACATCTAAAGTTAAATCTGCAGCTCCCACTGAGCAGTATTTGCTCCAATATGACTTTTTAAAGCCTCCGAACAGAGAAAAATTGCAAGGCTCCATAGGCAGCGACTTCGTCTTGCATCCTATTTGTCCACTGTTTGAGCTTCCCACATGTTCAACTAGCCCATCCTGCAGTCAGGACGAAGAATGGTATACTCAGTCATCATATGGTAGTTCACAATCCCGAGGTGAAACTACAAAGCACTCAAGAAAGAAAATGCTCAGTCTCAGACTCTGCAGCTCAATTTCAGATAAATTTATTTGTTCAATTAGGCAATGGATCGCAGACTAGGAATGATAAAAAGATTGGTTCATTCACTCAATCTTCAATTGACAACTGCGGTGAAAGATGACACATCTCCTGCGAAGCATGTTGAGAACCTCAAGCCCTCAACCTTCTTTCATGCAAACAGAGAAAAGGGTATCCATAAATCTAGATTGGAAGGGTGGCCATAAATCTTACAAAAAAATGGTTGGCTAGTGATTTCATAGCACCGACAAAGTAGCAAGGAAAAATGCATGCATGGACAAGTAACTTCTCCATGAAACAAATTGTTGAATGATTGTGAAATGAAGTACTTACTTTCTCTTTCTGTTGCCCATAGCATTCCTCGTGTCGTTCTTTGGCATATTGGTGCCTGGAGTTCCTACAAACTGCATAGGAGACATTGCAGATGCACCACCTGCTGCCACAGGTGGCATTGATGATGCTGGTGCAGGAACAGGTGGGGCCACAGGTGTTGGTACTGGTGGTGGTAGGGGCACCATTGCAGGTCCTTGTGAAGGTGCAGGCGCAGGAACTGGTTCAGGAGGAGGGCGTGGTAGGATGTGCTTCAGTCTATTATTCCTGTAGTTTTTCCAGAAGAAATATTGCTGCCTATGAGCAAGCTCCTGTCAAACATTGAGCTGGTGTTAGTTTCACATAAGTGGTCTTATCAAGAACAAGAAGAAGAACATTCAAGCCTTCATTCGCAGAGAAAAATATTCAAGCCTTCATTCGCAGAGAAAAACATTCAAGCCTTTCAGTCCCAAACAAGTTGGAATAGGCTAGAGTTGAAACCCAACAGGAGCCACTAATCAAGGTTTAGGCACATGAGTAGCTGTTAGTTTCATACAAGTGATCTTAACAAACTAAAAGCAGTACTGTGCAAAGTAAAATTATGAACATGTATAAAGCATCCAAAATCTCTTCCATTAACCAGTTCGTTTACAAATAAATATATCTATATGAGCATTGATATCAAGTTTTAGCCACTTTTTTGTTTATCACCACCACCTCGAAGTAAAACACTCATAGCCCGTACTACATCTGAACCTAACTATTCTGCAAGGAATTCCAATAACCAATTCATCAATTCGTCTTTCGCTGACTAGTGGTGTACTCACAATGCGTTCGGTGGCGCCGACGGGGCCCTCGAGGATGCGGACCCTGGCCTTACTCTCCTCGACGAGGCGCTTGATGAGCTCTCCCTTCCGCCCGATGATGCTCCCGACCTTGAGCACCGGCACCACGAGCCGGAACACACTGGCATGAGCGTGTGCTGTCTCTTATACACATCTTACCCAATGGACAAGTAAATTCAAGTGAAAAAAAAACAAGAGGTGAAGCACAAAAGATGGTGAGATTCAAGCCATACCACTAAAAATACCACAGCCTTAACATAGCAATCATGCCTTATTAGTGGGAAATCACATTTAGGGCTGGTTTGAATATCAGGAAATGGGCTTTAGGCTAATGCCAAAAATTCCTAGAACACTATCCCTCCCTTTTCAAACAGGAGCTTGCTGATGAACACACACAAGGTTTACAATCTTGTCTGCAGTTGGTACTAATTGCTAATTACTTGCAGCACAACCCCTCTCCAAATTGGTCACGGAAAACCATCGCAGCTACAGGTCCTCATCTAATATTGGTTCCACAGAAGCGTGCAAGATCTAAAGCTAACCCTAACCGAGTGAGATGAAACGAGAGAAGGGAGAAGAGTGCCGTACAGTGAATGTAGGTAGGGTTAGCCAGGCACTGCACGAACTCCAACTCGAGCAGGAACCGCTGACTCCCGTTGTCAGGGTCTTTGTACGGCGGCCGCTTCCCGCCCGCGCCGGGGGCGGACTCGACGTCGGCCATAGGGATTCGATAAGTTGAACCCCACAGTCCAAACAATCCGGGTGAATCTGCACTCCACGGCAGACCAGCACCAGCAAAGGGCGGGGAAAAGGAGGGGAGCGGAGCGGAGCGGAGCGTCGAAGGAGGACTCGTTTGCTGCCTCCCGTCGGCTCCGGCGAGGTCACCGACGATGAGGAGGAACGAACTGCGACTGGGGTCGGGGAAGAGGGAGAGAGAAGAGAAGGAAACAGAGTTACAGAGCCCGGGGACTCGGGGAGGCGAGGGGGGATCGGGATTGACTGACTTTACTTGGTAACGTCACGTTACAACTTTAGCTGCAATATCCACCATCCAACAATCATCCGATGGCCCAAAACGTTGCATGACGAATCTTATCTTCTCCAGACTATTTTCACCACGGGGGGCGCGAGAGCACTTCCCCGACGGCGCCTCATCCTCCCAGGAGGCACGTGCGAGGCGCGCAGTGGGCGGAGCGGCGGCCGGCGGAGGCGCGCGGGAAGGCGAGGGCGTGGCGCGGCGCACCTCCGGGAGCTGCGTGCGGGCGGCGGCGGCGGCCGGAGGAGGGAGTGAGGAGGAGGCTGCGTAGGGCCGGCGCGCCAGCAGCTGCTGCTCAGGGAGCGACGGCGTGCAGGTGGGTGAGAAAGCGGCGGCTCGTGGCGGCGCGGGGCGCGGCAGTGAGCGGCCGGAGCGCGTCGGGCGTGCCGGGCACGCACGGCGCAGGCAGGCGCGGCTGCGGGGTAACGCCGGCACGCCGCAGGTCCTTGGCTTGGTCTCACCGTCAGAAAGATGCAAGTGCTATAGTTTCGTTTGCTGGGGAAAGACCGCAGCCGTTAGATTGGGAATGCATGTGGGAGATGCAGCTAAAGATGCAACGTGACTTCATGAAGTAACGTTACTCAATCCTGGTCCGAGGCGAGGACGGAAGCCCTTGATCCACGGATTTTACCGATTTTCATATTTCCCTTCAATCAACGTTCTTGTCTACGTACTTCCTTCTGTTTCGGAAATACTACACGTTTTAGAACCCTCGTTATTTTCAAAATACTAGTTATTCCATAATTTTGAGAGAACCTTGACCTATATTTTTCAATCCTATCCCTACTTAACAAATTAATTTTTAAAATTATAAATACATATTTTAGAGAAAATTAACTAACAATATCATGATCTTTTTTTCCTATCTGAAACAGATATGGTAAGTTTGTGATGATATAAAATTATCTATTTTAAGTTATTTGTAGATTTTTAAATTAATGTCATGACAAAGGAGAATAAGGGCCCGTTCGGATACCTCACCGGTCAGCTCACCTTGCCTCGCAGTTGAGGCTAGCTGTTTGGTAGCTGCTTGCACTGTCTCTTTACCCGACAAACTTACCCTGTTGGGCAAGGAAATCTTTACTGATGCAGGAGGGCGAAATCGAATCGGCTCTCCTGCATTAGAAGGACACGTTTGCCCATCTACACCCTAATTGATTGCCGTCGCCGCTAAATTGGTCTCAGACGCTATCAAATCGAACACTATTGCCACCGAATCTAATATCAAAGTTGTTAGGTCGAGTCTCGTCACTGCAGGTCGAGCTGCGCTGCCAGGCAAGGCTAGCAACGGCAAGGAAAGCAAACCGGCGCGCCTTGCCTTGACTAGCGAGGCAAGGCAAGTGGGCAAGGCGAGGCAAGCAACAGCGAGGGATCCAAACACATCCTAAATTCTGGCTTGTTTTTCATTATGTAATTTCTGACATCCATCACCATTTGCAACATTCTTTAAGTTGGTATATGCATTTGATACATTGTCCTATGCTTGCCATATGACACATTGAATAGTTACCATAGGGAGCAAACATCTTCTCTATTACTATGCTAATGCATGCAGTGTATTTTATTAAATTTTATTTACTTTTCAAGCTATGTATATCAAAGTAGTATCATCTTATCTTATTAAATCAACAATATTAGAATACTAAATATTACACATGAAACACTGTGTCTGTATAAAAGTTTAAGTGGGGATTCTTTATAATAGAAAGATCCCTACTTTAAGTGGCACTAAAAGGTCGCTTCTTCTTAAATAGCATGGAAAGAACAAACTATTCTAAAATCTAGCATTTTATGTTAATAGTATTAAATATGATATAATACTCTCTTTATGTGTCATTTAATTATTTTGTCATTATTAACGACCAACATTATATAGGAACCTACTTCTCGTACTAGACATCTATGTATTATTTGTCGTCATTGAATTGTCATCGAACAATGCGATAATGATAGTGTCGTGGCATAAGACCAGCTTCTTTCATCGGCTTTACATCTTTCAAAGGTGCTTTAGCTAACTGGACAACCAACAAGGAGCACACACTGCACTAAACCTTAGCGTCGTCGGCAATTCCTCTAGAACACTCTTTTGCTGCTTAAAAAACTATAATGCTAGGCAATTCTATAGCAAGTGGTTGTTGTCTATGGCCTTAGTTTGCTACAATTGCCTCGAACTCGAAATGTTTTGCTACAATTGCCTCGAACTCGAAATGTATAGTAAGGGTACGCATGCATTTTTTTTGAGAATCACACAGTACAACGCAGACGTTCACACATGCACGCACGCTCACCCTCTACGAATACACGTACGTAAATCCTACCCCCATGAGCACCTTTGAAGAACTGAGCACCCGGCATCTGGAGATTCCCGAAGTCATTATCGGCACCTCGTTGTCGACGGGAACGCCGCTTACCACTTAACGCATAGCGCCAGAAAATCCTGAAAAAATCTCAGAAAAAGGTGCGAGCACCAAGATTTGAACCAGGGTAGCGTCCCACTGAACCGTCCTACCATTGGACTACCTGGTGGGTATGCATGCATATTCATGTGAATACTAAAGATTTTTGTAAAACAAATGCATATATATACTTATTTGACTAGCCTAGATATGCCTCCAATAATTCTGATGACCTAGACATATTTGGTTTATAGCCCCTTCCCAATAGAGGCCTCCACAGAACACTCTAAAAAGTAAAAGGGGAGCATGTGGTCAACCACCAAGAATCTACCCGTGGCCGAGCTTCGTACCATGATCAATTCACTCTCTCTCGAATCTTCCGCTTCCATGGCGCTTCTATATTGTTCTTTCTTGTGTTGACCGTCTCTGAAAAGCTCGGTATGGTTCACTACATTCCAGCACTCTTTAGGCGATAGGGTTCTTCTTTCTCTATTTGAGAAGGTGGATCTGTCTAACTCGCACTATGTTTAACCCATTGACTTCGAAGTGGTCCTACTCTCTTCTATCTCCGAATCCATTTGCGTCCAGCAGAATCGATCATCGTTCCCCCACGACCAAGACCCAATTCAATATCAATGTGTCATGCCACAAGTTAGGCATGTGCTCGATTCATGCCATGGGAGGCATAATATTGCTTCAGGCTAGCTGACAGCAATATTATAGCTAGAAATTTACGCTTTGGTATTTATTTTTATGAAACAATGTGTAAGGCAATATATATGACCATTTTGAGCTGTGAAATTCCATCAATTCATACCTTGCCTTTCCTTGCTGGAAACAACAAAAATAAATACAATGTTCAACGTCTCTGTGATCAACCGATACAAATGATCAACAAAAATATCATCAAGAAACAACAAATGATCAACCGATATCACTATTGCTCGTTTGTTTTGATGTGCAACGTCTCTGTGATACAATGTTGACATGTCACATGTCATTATGAATATTCCCCACAATAGCATGGGAGGCGGATGTGTGCATGAGCTAACTCGCAAATGACACTCCAATGTGCCGAGGGTCCCAATCTTTCTTACTGATCATATTTCATTTTAATGACCACAAGGGTAATCCAAATTGGAGGCATCAAAATGTTAAATTATGGAACATTTATTTGTCTGGTACTGTTTTATGAAGCAACACTTTTTTAATGGTATATTTACTAAAATGGTGACCTTCTGGTGCTACACAAGATATTTTTTTGAAGTTTTTGCTACTTGTGTAATTTTAGAAAATTTATTTGCTATTATGGTTTAAATTACCAATAGACTTGAATTATACTTTTACTTCTCTTGCATCAAGTGGCTGAAAAGTGTGCTAATGGTTTGTAGTTCCAGTTTCTAACCAAAATAATCGTTACTTATATCCCTAGCATTTTATACATAGTACACGTACAATTTTCACATCAACCCATCAATGCAACTCAATGACTGTGTGGGTGTTTAGTTCTCGAAAAGTAGAGGTGGAGTTTGGTGAAAATGTCACATCGGACACTGTAGCGCACTGTAGCACTTCTCGTTTGTTTGTGGTAATCGCTGTCCTACCATGATCTAACTAGGCTGAAAAGATTCGTCTCGTCGTGTACATCAAAACCACGTACTTAGTTTTTTTTATTTATCCACGTTTAGTGTTCCATGTATGAGGAGAGAGATTTGATGTGATAGGTGAATAGTGAAGTTTAGAGAGAGAATTTTTGTGTTTTGAAGGTACTAAACAGGGCCTGTGTTTAGTTCCGACGAAAAGTGTGGTCGAAAAGTCACATCGGGTCAAATCGGATACTGTAGCACTTTTCGTTTGTTTGTGGTAATTGTTGTCATACCATGACCTAATTAGGCTCAAAAGATTCGTCTCATCGTGTACATATCTACATTTATGCTTCATATATGATTGAAAAAGATTTGATGTGATGTGATGCAACTTTTTACGTAGTGGAATTTTAGGTGAGATTTTAGGAATTAAACACAGTCAATACATTGCACGCAAAGTCACCGCCGTACCATGGCATAGTTCACGCTGCAACATGAATAGCAGGTATGGATAGGGGTGGGCATTCGGTCTATTTGGTCATTTCGGTTCGGTCTATTCGGTTCGGTCTTCGGTTTTTAGGAAAGTGAGGACCAAAGTTTTAAAAAGTAAAATAGGAACCGAACCCGAATAGACCAACTATTTCGGTTCGGTCTATTCGGTCCACCGAATTACCCGAATTTTCATAGATATCCTTGTCACCTCTCAAAACTCTATGGTAGAAATTCAAATTTCCAACTCATTTCAAGTCTATGGATTTAGGGACTACTCAATGAAAACAAGTAACTAACAAGTTTATGAAAAAAAGTTTAAAATAGGTTAAAACACAAAGGTGTAACATTCATAGTCTAAATCAAAATATGTAAATATATTGAATTTCGGGTTATTCGGTCTATTCGGGTTATAAATCATAGGAATCAAAACCAAACCCGAATTTTGAATTATTAAATTATATGGACCGAACTCGAAACCCGAATAGACCGACAATTCGGGTAATTTGGGTTCGGTACAGTTCGGTTTTCAGATTTCGGGTTCAAATTGAACACCCCTAGGTACGGGAAACCAGCGGCATCCGTTCGCGCCCAGCCACCGGTCATTTCACCGGGCGGGCGCGGCCCACGCCCGCGGCCCACCACCGCTCCGCGCCGCACCGCACCGCCTCCTCCTTTTATGACCGGCTCCCCACCTCCGCCTCCGTTCCCCATCTCCTCCTCCATCCGGCACCACCACCAAACCCTAGCCGCCGCCGCCGCAGCTGACCGGCCATGTCTTCCTCGTCCTCCGACGCGGCCAGGGACGACGCCGTCTCCTCCCCGGACCTCCCTCCTCTGGCCGCGCCCATCGCCGCCGCCGCCGCCGCGGCCGCCGCCGCGGCCTCCTCGGGGGGAGGCATAGGGCTCGGCGGCGGGGCCTCTGGGCGCAGGCTGCCGCCGCCGTGCTGGACGCACGAGGAGACCATCGCGCTCATCGACGCGTACCGCGACAGGTGGGAGAAGCTGCGGAAGGGCAACCTGCGGGCCGCCGACTGGGACGAGGTGGCCAACGCCGTCACCGCGCGCTGCGGCCGGTTCCCCACCGCCACGCCCAAGTCCGGCGTGCAGTGCCGCCACAAGATCGAGAAGCTCCGCAAGCGCTACCGCGCGGAGCGGTCGCGCTCCCTCGGGCGCTCCAAGGCGCCCAAGTGGCCCTTCTTCCAGCTCCTCCACGACCTCGCCGGCGGCGGCGTGCCGGACCCCAGCCCCAACGCCATCATCAAGATCAAGACCAAGGGCCCCGCGCTGCCGGCGTCCCCGCCTTCCCCCTTGTCCTCCCCTTCCTCCGACGAGGGGGAGGCGGCGCGGAGCAGGAGCCTGCACGGGCTCATCTCCAACGGCGGGGCTGGGAGCGGGCTGCGCTTCACCATCCCCAAGGCCTCCCGCACCAAACCCGCCGCCGCGGTGGCAGCTGGGAAGCGGGAGAGGAGCGGCGGCGAGGACGACGCCGAGTCAGATGCCATGGCAGAAGTGGCCGACGCGTTGAGGGTTGTTGGGGAGGGGTTCCTGCGGATGGAGGAGCGCAGGCTGGAGCTTTCCCTACAGATGGAGAAGGAGCGGATGGAGGCCGAGATGAAGCGCACCCAGGCGATGCTCGACGCGCAGCAGCTCTTCCTCGAGGCCTTCCTCGGCAAGCAGCAGCAGCACAAGAAAGCCAGGCTCTCCCCAGCTTCCACCGCAATGGAAGAGGATTGATGATGGATCCATTGAGGCTAGCTGCTCTGCTTTGCTCTGTCAGCAATGTGTTTATGCTTACTTTTGTGTTAACTGCTGTTTATGCTAGTAGTTCTTGGTAGTCGTTGACTTGTGATGTTAGTAGTAATTTACTCTTCTTGTGTATGGGTGGTGAAATTAAACAGAACGAGGGGTTTGGGGGCAAAGGATGTAGGTGTAGGATATGGATAAGGGGGGAAGGAGGTTTGAAATAGAATTTAGAAAAGTCTCAGTTGTAATCAGTGAACTACTTGTTATGTTATGAATTATGATGAGCTGCTGCTGTTATGCCGAAACACTGCAGCTTGTTCAAATGGCATCTGCTCGTTTTCGATTTTGTTACTGGGTTTACTTGCTTGTTCTGGTGTTGTTCTGACCTCCCGGGTGCTAACTTGGCACTGGGTCTTGAAATTCGGTGAGGAAGCATGTGGCATGTTAATTTGAGTTAACTTCTGGTGTTGTTTCGGTGAGGAAGCATGTGGGCATGTGACATGTTAGTTTTACTGAGGCTGTGCTTTGTATGTTAATTGCAAGTCCACAATAGACATTACGGTACGGGCAGTAAGGAGTAGTACTACTTAACATGTTGCAGAATCGGTCAGGAATGTTTCCTAAGCTGAAGCATTACCGAGAACGCTGCTGATTTGTCGAGTACCACTGTTGTACAGTTGATTTGTCGTCTAACGTTGCTGATTTGTCGATGTACAGTACTGTGTATGTACTCCGTATCAAGATGCTCGCGGTTAGAAACAGAAGTTAGCCAATTTGCCATTTGTCACATCACCTGTAGCACAGCAGTAGAAACAGAACTATGATAACGCGATAACGCAGAACTAAGAAAGGTATTAGCACACCACAAAGCTTCTCACTTAGTAATGCCCGTTTCCTTGCGTACGAAATCCGAAATCCCAGATATTCAGAACCTCAGATACTGCACCAAATTCTGAAGTATTCGAAAGTATAAACCAGGGAAATATGAAAGAAATCTGAAAGAGCCCGTGAACAGAGTCTTTGCAAACCGTGGAGACAGAGCGTAACAATTTTTTCACCAACCCGGTAGGAACATATTTTCCACCCAACCGTTCCGTACAGAACAACAGCACAATCCGATTAGTTGAACACCAAAAGGCAGCAATAGAACATTCAGATTAATGAAGACCAGAAGGCAGCAATAAAAACATCTAAATTAACTGAAAACTAAAAGGCCCACATCATTTGGACATCACACAACTAGAGTTACTCCATTGTAACTTTCTGATCAAACGGAGGGCTCCTAACACAAGTACAGTTCTTGAACATCTGCCAGTCTGGTCGATTTCAGATAATTGCGGAAAAAGTCACGGGTGAGCAAAAATGAGTTACTTTCTAAGGTAGAAAGATGTTATCACGGTTTGATCCTCTGGGGAGGCATGGCGATGAAGAAACTACGGAGTATGTAAGAGCGAATCTTTCGGTTCCTGTCTGTTCAGGATGCAGAACTATAGTTCTGTACCACGATACGTCGGGGAGATTTTCTAACTCTAGAAAACTGAATGGGTCAGTGAATCACATCAACCCAGTAGGATCAGTAGTAAGGGCTGTAGTTGTACCCCAGGAACCTCCTGAACCTTGGTACCTTCCTGCAGAGAAGGTAAAATGAAAGTTAGAAATGTGATTAAGGGTCAGGAAATCCTCCACGTTTCATGAATCGTAAGGCCTGTGTTACAAATCAACTTCTGCATAAGAACTTTTCAACCATGTTTCCCCCAGGGAGGACAAGGAAGAGGCTAACTTGAAGCTGAAGATGGAGGTAAATGTTTAGCTTGGAAAGGTGAGAGGCAGGGAGGTGGGGGTGAGCACAAGTTCGAGAAGCCAGAAGTGACACAGATAACACCTTCTATCTGCTCTCAACAAGACAGTCACTTGAACCAGGTTCAGATTCCATGCTGATGAAGCTCAAGTGGAGCCAGGCCAAACAAGGACTCAGGTGATAATGTGCTGATTACACCTAACCAAGATAGCATTTTCATCTTTACCATTTTTCCACATCCACGTGTAATGTATCTTCATGAAGAAAATCCTTACCCATATGATGGATAGAAAGGATCAACCGAACGCCTTCCCCTAGATTGTTTCATTCCTGGAATGTTGGTTCTTTTTGGACAGACCTACATATAAAAACCAGACAGCAAAATGTTATAATATTGAAACCAGTCGCACGTAAATATCATAGCAAGATTTTTTGGACCTTCAAAGGACGACCATGAAGTTCTGTTTCATTCAAAAGAAGAGCATTTTGAACAGCCTCAACTTCATCAAACTCCACATAAGCAAATCCTTTTGGTTGACCAAAGCTGTCTGTCAAGATAGTCACCCTGTTGATAGTTCCACAAAACTGAAAATGCTGCTGAACTTCCTCTGGCAAGCAAGCATAGTCAACCTGAAGCAAAATGCCCTTACTTTCTAAACAAGATCATCTGAAAGTTTGTCTTCACTGCCAATAAATTTTCAAGAGCAGGAGTATGGGTTGAAAGAGAACAATATAAGCAATTCATCTGAATAACACTAGGACAAGCAGCACAGGAGAGGAAAACTCACATTCCCGACATAGATGGAGCGAGCATCCACCTCTGCCCTTTCAGCTGTTGTTGCTGCTGCAGCAGCAGCTGTTTCAGATTCTTCTTCTGGGAATACAAACAAAATGAAAGAGCAGTAAACAGACTATAGAGCTCAATGGAAAATTGAAGTGGCACTCCATTGAAGCATTGGGGTGGGGGAAAACAAAATTACTACACAACATTCACAATCAGTATGAAGCGGGTAACAAGAAAATGGTACTTAAAGTGCAGCAGTGAACCTATTTAATAGTATGATTGTATAAAGTATAGATTGTCTTACAAATTAAGTACACAAGCAGAGATATGGTACGAAGCATATGTTACTTCATACACCTTCAAAATATTTGCACAATGCCCTTACTTTCTAAACAAGATCATCTGAAAGTTTGTCTTCACTGCCAATAAATTTTCAAGAGCAGGAGTATGGGTTGAAAGAGAACAATATAAGCAATTCATCTCACATTGTTTATGTGTACAAACTGTGCTTGCTATGGAATATAGGTTTAGCCTCAGCATGGTGCTCTATGCAAGCACAGCTGTGTAACCAGAAAAGATGCAGCTCTAATCTTGGCTCTCACACAAATAAGATGTACATTGCAATGATCTTTAAGTGCTTTCATCACGGGATCAGATGCTGATAGCACATATTTCCTATCTGTATTTGGCTTGTAATTGAATCTTAGAAGACAAAGAAGCACCATTAGGCAAAAATAAAAAAAAATGCAGCTCCCGGTCTGATGAACTGATGATTCTCGCGAGAGACACAATTCTAAGGGCTCCTTTCAAATGCAGGATTCTCAAGACGTCCAATGCCAGAATGTGCTTACTTAAAGCATGTCCGATGGTCTGATCGATCACTTATGAATTAAATAAGCTTAGCTGCACCACAAACATCCAATAAGTAACCAGGCAAGCCCACCTACTGAATTGTATACTAGTTATGCTTTTGACCACAATATATCAGTCCATTGCCCATCCAAAGCTGTTCAATTTCAATACAAAATACTACTACCGACCAACGGAACAAACAATGGCAGGACACAGACATAATGCTCTCATGAATCCATAACACCTGAGAATGCTGAAGTGCACCATCCACTGTATTCAGCAATCCACTCTAACTAAGTACTCCCTCCGTCCCAAAATAAGTGTTCATTTAGAAAATTTCAGACAAACTACTACTCATCACAAATGACCATGTTACCCCTAGTTACTCATGCTTTCTAAATAAATGCACATGCATTGGAACTTGAAAATAGCATCAACTAACTATTTGATTGGCTCAATGCACTTCTCTATATGCTTTTTTATTAATATGGTGTTTGGTTTAATTAGATGTGTGCATCCCTATAACCTAAAAGAACACTCTTTGTGGGACAAAATTTGAATGCTACATGAATACTTACTTTGGGACGGAGGGAGTATGTAGTTTATTTCAAACCACAGATGCCACAACATCACATCTCTAAAGAACATGATCAGACTGAATACAATGGGTCATTTATTGGAGGAAATGTTAAGCGAACAACATAGCAGTACAGCACCAGAACGAACAGCATGCTCCAAACAAACAGCCTGCATAAAATTTTTCCCTTTCACACCATTGGTACTTCTGCTCTGGAAAATTTATTGCCAGTGAAGACAAGATGTGCATGCTATGGAATGTAGGTTTAGCGTCAGCACAGTGCACCATGCAAGCACAGCTGTGTAACCAGAAAAGGATGCAGCTATTATCTTGTCTATCACACCAATAAATTCTACATTGCAATGATCTTTAAATGCTCACCACAGCACCAGATGGTTAATGCACATACAGAGTATTTCCTATCTGTACTGGGCTCATAATCGAATCTTAGAAGACAAAGAAGTACCATTGGGCAAATCAAAATGCAACTCCCAGTCTGATGAACTGATGATTCTCGCTAGAGATGCAATGTTTTTTTCTATGGTCAGGAAATAAATTTCTAAGGGCTCCATTGGAATGCTGAATTATGAAGATTTTCAATGCTAGAATGTACTTACTTAAAGCATGTCTGATGATCTGACCGATCACTTATGGCAGTCACTCTTAACTAAGCTTAGCTGTGCCACAAGCATCCAATAAGTAACCAGCCAAGCTTACCTACTGAATTGTAACTATATTAGTAAAGCTTTGAGTCTTTAACCACAATATATCAACTATACCACAGCATATCAATCATTTAGTCCTCATCCAAAGCTGTTCAATTTCAGTACAAAATATCACCACTGACCACACACCTAAGAATGCTGAACTGCTGAAGTGCACAACTACTGTATGTAGTTTACTTCAAACCACACAAGATAACATGGGTCATTTATTGGAGGAAAACTCAAGTCAACTATATAGCAGTATAACACCAGAACAAACTACATGCTCCAAACAAACAGTACAGCAAATTCAACAACATATCACCTAAATGGTTAAATTGGTATGATGCCCTCCCTTATCCAGCCAATCTCCACAGTTCAATTCAGCGTTAACTCGCACAGACGCAACAAGCCGCTGACAAGGCAAACAGAGATGGTGTGTTAGCGCTAGCGACTGGATTACCATGAGAGGAGGCAGGCGGCATCTCAAAGTCGAGCTTCTCCAACTCCTGCAGCCGCCTCCGCATTTCCTCAATCTCCTGCGGCCCACAATACCCTAACACGCGTGAGCACCGCACACCGCGAAACCAAACCAAGCGAAACCATCATCGATCCAATCCTCCACGTAAGTAGGAGGCGACATTGCAAAACACGCGCAGGCGCACACCACACGCACGCACGCACCTGATCCCTGGTGCAGAGGCTGGCGCGGAGCTCGGCGGCGGAAGGGTGGTCCTTCTCTCCGTCCTCCATGGGGCAGGCGCGCGCGCGGCCGCGCATCTCGCCGCCGCTTGGGCCTCGCTTCGCCGTCATCGTCGTCGCCATCGCCGCCGCCGCAAGTGCTGCTTCGCTTTTGGTGCTCCCCACTCCCCCCTCTTTTCGCTCGCTTGTCGTGTCTGCGTGGGCGTGGCCGACGACGTGCTGCGGTTTTGGTTGGTCCCGGAGATACTTCTGCAGTTTGGTTGCCTTTTCCTTTTTTTTGTTTGTTTGTTTGTTGGGATGGGAAAAATGGGAACCGGACGGATCCAAGTGTTGTGAGTGTGGTGATGGATCGGACGGCTCGGATCGATGTTAAAAGAGACTCAAGGAATCTAGCAAAGTGCAACAAAAAAACAGAACCGTGAATTGCGGCCGGTGATACATATGCTGGGAGGAAGCAACATCGCCTGCCTGAATAATCATTCATATCTCCTGCTCATTCGTTTCTCTCCTGCTACAAAACTTGAGCACCTTCTCATACAGGTCAAAAACCCCGTATATTTTTACTAACAGAAAACATTCTCATACAAATCGAGAAAAAAAATTCACGACGAGTCAAATCCAGAACCGAGGATTATTACTGAGCCACCTAACGAAAGGCTCATCTTTCTGACCAGATAGGACATAATTATGATATGATCTACATCTTTTTGACACCAGCATGGACAAGTGCTTAGTCAAGAGCACAACTCAGCAACACTGCGTGGATAGTCCAATGATATGGGTCAACGATATGATCAATATGGCTTTTACATCACACATAGAGTGCTTATTCAAGCACACAACTCTCCGCCCAAAACGCCAACGGCTACCTTCTTCACCACAATTGTATAACACACGTCCTAAATTTCTGTCAACTGGTTTCAAGCTATCGAATTAGGCAACAAATCCTATAGAAACCAGCTTCGTGTGCAAACTATAGAAACTCTCATCACAACCGCTGGATCTCCATCCGAAGGCCCGAGAGAGAGGTGGAAAACTTTAGCACTTAAATCCTTCCACCATTAATTTTGCTAATCATAATTTTTCTAAAAATCCCTCTCCAAATTAAGCCTGGAACGGAGGAATCCTTTTTACTACAGAGTCATACAGTAACGAGTCGCGATGATTCGCCGCCGCCGCCTGGAGATCGTCGTCGCCGCCGCCTGGAGATAGTCGTTGCCGCCGCCTCGTCTACGTCTCCAACCTCGTGTTTGCAGGCCTGCCGACGGCATCAACTGGAGCATCATGCTCAACGCCAATATCCCCTCCTTCGTCTCCATTGTTTTCGTTTTAATGGTGATCCCCGAGTCGCCGTGATGGCTGGTCATGGAGGGCCGGGCGGACGACGCACGCACGGTGTTGCTTAAGGTCACGGACAGTGAGAAAGAGGTGTAGGCGAGGCTTGCCGAGATCGAGGAGGGCGCCGTCGGGCAGGCCTGCGAACACGAGGTTGGAGACATAGTCGAGGCAACGGCGGCGGCAACGATCTCCAGACGGCGGCGGCGGCGAATCATCAGTGGCAAGTTACCATATGACTCCGTAAAAAGGATCCCTCCGTTCCAGGCTTGATTTGGAGGGGAATTTTAGAAAAATTATGATTAGCAAAACTAATGGTGGGAGGATTTAAGTGCTAAAGTTTTTCACATCTCTCTCTAGACTTCAGATGGAGATCCGGCGGTTGTGATAGAAGTTTTCATAGTTTACACATGAAGTTGGTTTTCATAGGATACGTTGCCGTTGAATTAAGATAAATGGTTCCCTAAAGAATAGTTTCACTTAATAAAGCGAAAAATGTTTTTCCAAAGTAAAAAGGATAATCTATTATCTATACAACCTATATATATATATATATATATATATATATATATAGATGCATCACAATATATATATATATATATATATATATATATATATATATATATATATATATATATATATATATATATATATATATATATATATATATATATATATATATATATATATATATATATATATATATATATATATATATATATATATATATATATATATATATATATATATATATATATATATATATATATATATATATATATATATATATATATATATATATATATATATATATATATATATATATATATATATATATATATATATATATATATATATATATATATATATATATATATATATATATATATATATATATATATATATATATATATATATATATATATATATGCAGAGGATATCTTTTATGCAGTGCAGAACCACGTGTTATGCTATGACGTGCAATGCGGAACAAAACCAAGGCTTATGTGTCGTTCTTCACCGTGGAAAATTTTGCCTCTCTTCATTCTCCTCACGGTCACCACTTTCTCTCACTTCCACATCGTCTTCAAGCTCCAACAAGCCGGCACCTTGGCAATTCCACTGCCATCCTTTGTTGTCTACCAACCTCGGCCGCGGGAGTTCCAATGCCGTGTCCGCGTCCCCCTATGCGGCCAGAACACATTAAACCTCCTAATTCACTCTTAGTGCCTAAAATTGATGTTAGTTATTAGACTATAAGAAAATCTACACCATTAGGTTTGGTGGCTCTAATTATAATGGTATCGAAGAAGAACTATCACGAGGATAAATATTGTTGACATCCTCACAAAATGGGCATGGCCTGTTGAATATGCAAGTGGTGGTGAAAGGTGTTGAAGCATGCCAAAAACGAGTTGTGGAAGCCGGGGATAGGGGTGAAGTTTGAAGTGGAGATAAAGCGCCCAAGTTGAGGCCAACGATGTAGCATTGCCATGCAAGATCGATCAGAATACTTCATGTGTCGCTATGAAACAAATGTTGGATAGGATATACAACGTGCACATCTAGCTAGTGGAGTTCATGTGTATCAAAGGCGAAAGGGAGCAACATAAGATCAGATACAAAATGTCGCCCAAGGACATGGAGACCCTGCTACAGAAGAACATGGGCATCACAATGGAGATGTAGACGAAGCTCTCCATGACGAACATGGATATAGAGACTTTGTAGATCAACATGTAGTAGGTACACACCACAGAAAGGAATCATATAAAAAACAGTGACACATTGAAAGCCAAGGTGACACAGAAGGCGCAAAACAAGGCACTACTACAAGCTATGGAGGCCAACCTAGGGAAGATAGAGTCCGATTCATGATATGTTGTCCATACATTATGGAGACCAAGCTAAACGTCGCCAAATAGAATCACAGTGAAATCAACGCGATCTAGTTCAAAACGTCCATAGACTATGCAATGGTGTCGAAAATACCAAGAGAAAAACAACTTAAAAGAAGAAATAGCTATCACTACAAGAAAAACAGAAAAATGACTAGAAGAAAATTTTTTGTTGTTACTAACCATCATTAGCCGTGTACTAGCCATATTATCAACATGAGTTAGCTTGCCATTGTCAATGGACACCAGGCGCCTCCAACTATGCTATCTAAATGGATAGATGACATGAACCTTCTAGCAACGTTAGAAAAAATTATTGCCTGCATTTCTCTCCATCACTCTCTTTGACTTGGTTTTTAGAGCTGAAAAGATACATGGGCCCACACGCACAGGTACTTATTCAGAGGTTCCGAGCTAGCACTAAGGGCACCCGCAATGACGGCCGATAGGCTCTCGATAAGGTTCCACATAGGACAGAGAAACAAGGAAAGAGAATGAGTTGCCGCTACGGCTGGCGAGAGCCAATAGCACATCTCCCCATGCTTAGCGGCCCCACCGTGCATCGATCGACGCGGACAAGGCGAAGCGGACTGACGGATGAGGAGCAGCAGTGCAGCACGGCCCCGCGCCCCCGCCACCGTGGGGCGGAGCAGCTCGGCCGGCCCGCCGTGGGGAAGGGCTCGGCTCGACCGCAGCCACCGAGGCGTCCGGCGTGCAGGCAGAGCGGAGAGCGGGCGTGGTCGCCGTCGCAGACGACACGCGGCCGATGCGAAGCATGGCGGCCGCCAGGAGCCCAGGAGCGACTTGGGCAGACCGGAGCTTGGTGGGACGACGCGGCCGATGCAGGCATGGCCGATGCAGCGGGGGTGCCGGGCAGCGCGGCGGCCGTCACTGACGACGCGGGCGAAGTTCGGCCGCTGGACGACGGCACGAGCTCGGCGGTGAGCGATGGCGTCGCGAAGGAGCTACCGGCTTGAGCGCGTGCGACCGTGGAGGCAGGTCGATGCACGGCCGCCAGGACGCCGGCGCGAGCGTGGTGGCGGGGTGGGCTACGGTCGCTGGCCGAACACCGGCATGAGCGTGTGCGAGCATGGAGGTGCCGAGGCGGAGCATGGCGATGAGTCGCAAGGCGCGCGGACATGCAACCGACGGCGGCAAGAGAAGGAAAGAGACAGAACATTAAACAAATATAGTTGCATGGGCCCACTTAGATTTAGGAGATTGTGCTATAGTAAGATTGTTAAACGGGTAATCTATAAAGTTAACTATAATACTATATCCTACATGTACATCGCTATAGAGAGTACCTTACTATAACCGTTGATGGTGCCCTAAACTAATCGCTGGTGATTTCTAGTTTACCTTTCTCTCTCACCACGTAGGAATCTATCCTACTCAGCTGGCGACATAGCCTGTTGTTGCAGAAGCTCTTACATAATTTGAATAAGTAAACTTATATTGATGAATGTTTTGGAGCTCTAAGACCTCAACACCATTCCTGTTGTACTATGCTGCCAGAGGTGTCCCACCTATTTTCCAGAATCGATCGCCATGTGTCCCACCGGTAGTTTCCACAATTGACCTCCTCATCACACCTGGCAACAACAGTGATGATAAAGATATACGTGTTGAACAGGTACAACATTTAGTCTTCTATGATTTGAACCTGCAACGCATGTAAACACAAACATTATTAACACATCATACATGTTCCCAACGGGGCCAAAAAAAATAGATCAAACTATAATAGCAAAATCATCCAAAGAAAGGGCCCAACCAATTTGAATGGAACTGCGACATGATAACATGTAAAGAATAAAAGCCAACAACAATTTACAACAAGCACACTCAACCGACACATACGTAACTATGACATTACCTACGTCTCTTCATGTGAATTCTACAATAAAATGAGTATATTTCACATGCTATCTATAGCATGCAGGCAGAGGATATCTTTTATGCAGTGCAGAACCACGTGTTATGCTATGACGTGCAATGCGGAACAAAACCAAGGCTTATGTGTCGTTCTTCACCGTGGAAAATTTTGCCTCTCTTCATTCTCCTCACGGTCACCACTTTCTCTCACTTCCACATCGTCTTCAAGCTCCAACAAGCCGGCACCTTGGCAATTCCACCGCCATCCTTTGTTGTCTACCAACCTCGGCCGCGGGAGTTGCAATGCCGTGTCCGCGTCCCCCTATGCGGCCAGCAGGCTTACTGCTAATCCTCTTCTTCCTAATCCCCTGTTAGAGAGGAAGAGGCCTTTGACGTGACGAGCACGAAGTCATCATCCAATCTACCCTCTCACTCCACCTCGTGCCCTCTCTTACTATTCCGATCTCGACCGTGGTGTCAGCACGGCTGACCCACTCGTCATCATCCTCTTCTCCCTATCCCTTATCCCCTGGCGCAAGCAACAACCGCGTAACTCTCCTCCTTTACCACATCCGAGTGAGCAGCCAAATCCAGCAACCAATTTGCGAGGTGGAGGCCTTCACAAAGATCAGGGTGGAGACTGGGAAGGTTGCCTCTTTCTCTCCCCTTGCTTTCCGCTCTACGGTTGATGAGAAAGTTAGTCATGGGCATGCTGCTTGATTCCGACTCTACACTCAACGGCCAAGGTTCTAGGGTGACATACTGTGAATGAATCTTTGATCTCGGACCCTAATAATCTGCTGCCTCATAGAATTACTTCATATTTTATTCCTTACTTCTCATGCAAAGACCGACGAATTTCGTGCTCTTCAATTATTAGTGTGTTGATGCTTACATCTCTTCTCAACTTTACTACTTTCATGTTGTTACCTACAGATTTATACTGTCATTATCTAATTTTAATCGTCCTTACAGTCAATAATTACACTATGTAAAAACTCGTTAAAGAAGACACGCTAATAGGAGACACTTAATTGAAACGCGTCGCCATTATGTCATTGGAGACGCGGGTTTACCAGACGCGTCACCAATAAGTCTGCAGAGGCAAGACGCGTCTCCTATATACCTGAATACAGTGGCGGAGGACAGAATTAAATTGAGGTATGGCGCAGACGCGCAGCTGAACTGAAAGAGCTCCAAAACTTTGATTCATAGCAGCAGTGCAAAAAAAAAACATTAAAGAAAGCTACCATATCAAATAGAACAGGGTGTTCCCCATAAATCAAGGTATGGCAGTGGCCATACCCGGGAGCTCCGCCCCTGCTTGAATAGGCGACGCGTCTTAACAAACCGCATCGCCTATGACTGCCTCAGATATAGGAGACGCGTCCCAATAAACACGCGTTTTCTATAACTGGGTATATTGGTGACGCGGTTCATTTACCCGCGTCACCTTTGTGGAATAAAAACTAATGTGCAAACATCATATTTGAATGAGAAGCGAAATAGGGAGCAACCTGGGCTTGGGCCGCAATGGCCTTTTAGCCGGCCCACGAAGTGCCACACACAATAAAACCGCGCGTGCTAGGGTTAGCCTCCTCTCCATCACAGATGAACCCCAGCCTCCGCCGCCTCGCGCTTCGCTTCCTCCCCTCCTCTCTCGGCCCCGACGCTCGGCCTCGGCCGCGCCGCCGCCGGCCTCACCCCTGCGCCTCCGCCCCCGCCTGTGCCGCCTCGGCGCCCGTGCTCCGCCCCGCCCGAGCCTGTGGCGCCGTCCCGCCCTCGCGAGACGCCGTTGCCGCCGCGCGCCTCGTCGAAAGGATGGAGGGCGGCGCCGTCCCGCCCTCGCAAGACGCCGTTGCCGCCGCGCGCCTCGTCGAAAGGATGGAGGCGGCCGCCGCACCGACCCAGCGCCACACGCGCCCGCATCCAGCACCTCAAGGGCGCCATGGACCTCTCCATGAAGCACCAGCACCTCCCCGAGGACCTCCAGGTTCGTGCCCGTTCATTTCGCTCATGCCCTGATCTGGATCCCTAGATTCGTATGTGTCTCGTGGTTGTTCTGACGTTGGTGTGCGGGATTGCATGAGATAGGTTCTAGGTTGCTTCAGGGAGAAGATCACCAAGGGACACAAGGGACACAAGGAGTTTGAGGCCAGAGGCGGCGGTGCTCGGTAGGATCCGAAACCCCAACCTGCTTATCTTCCATTACATGCACAAGGGCAGCCTTCTTATCCCTGCTCTGCATTTCTAAGTTCAGCATTATTTGTTTCCAAATATTGACAATGGCTGATTCTTTTAGATACCGTAAACGATTCGTATGAGAAATTGACAAGGAAATTTGCCAAGTATGAGTGAATTTCCATGTCAAGTCTTGCAGTTTGTTGAGTGCTAGTATAACATGAGAATCTCCTTGAATTCTAGACATTAAGTTGCATCTGTTTGTGATTCAGCTGTTTGACATGCAGGTGGTGGCATCTGCTGTTTTCATTTCCATTTGTTCCTCATCATAATTTGCCTGCACAACCCATCTCTGAGCCTTCTGTTACTTCTAGATGGAGGTACAGATGAAGCTGCATTGGATTGACTCTCACTGGTCACAGAAAAATTATTCCGTTAGATACATTGGTCATAGAAAAATAAAGGAGAATGCATCCTCTGAAATTCGATGAGTGTTAGAATAGCCGCATTGTCACTTTGTAAAGAGAACCATCATAAGACATGAATTTGCTTCCTTTAGTTAACTGCCCATTTTGCATCATGATTAACCTTGTTTTGTGTTTACTTGGATACCAGGTTGCATCTGGCTTCTCTTTTCCATTTTGGGATTTCTAGTCTTTTGTCATTTTGGCATTTGGTGAGTTTTGAGTCTCGTTCTTTGTATCCATCATTGAATTCTAAAATTCTCTTAGCCATACACATAAAATCTTGAAACTTCTCCAATTTCTGATGTGTACAACATACGCACTAGCTTTACAACACCATCTTTTAGTTAGACCTCTAGATTTAATGTATATTCAATTTCTCCCCTCTTACTATCAAGTTCTCCCAAAATCACCCAAAACGTACTCTATGTGGATGAGATCTAGACATGACTGTCATCATAGCAAGTGATGTGTTTTATCCTCGAAACATTATTAGTATAATTGCCTAACTTTTGCTTTGCGCAACTTTAACATGCATTTATTCTAGCAGATAAGGTTTTCCAGCAAGAACTTG
>OAMR01000129.1:0-2500 GCA_900205405.1 Echinochloa crus-galli
AGGCACTCAAGTAGTTACGCTTGTCCCTTGCCATGTAGTTACGGTCCATACAGAAGCTTCAACAACGCCGGCAACACTTCCCGGCCTTAAAGCAACTAAAGTATATAGCCACATCCCATTGTATTCCAGAAGCTCGTAACATTGGGCCCGATAAGCCCCAATTTACAGCTTCTTCTCCGCTAATAAAACCGACTCCTTCAACTCGTTCTAAAAAAATGGGATTTTGTGTAATAAGTTGTTGGTATTCAACAACTCCTCGTAAAAAATAATCACAGAAATCTAAACATTTATCCATCCATCCATAAGGTAGATCGGCGGCTACTCCTCCGATGCGAAAGTAATTATGCATCATTCGCATACCTGTAGCAGCTTCAAATAGATCATATATCAATTCTCTCTCTCTAAAAATGTAGAAAAAAGGAGTCTGTGCCCCGAGATCCGCCATAAAAGGTCCAAGCCATAACAAGTGAGAAGCTATACGGCTCAATTCTAACATAATTACCCTAATATAGCTGGCTCTTTGGGGTATTTGAATATTCTCCAAGAATTCTGGTGCATTTACCGTTATTGCTTCTGTAAACATAGTAGCTAAATAATCCCACCGTGTTACATAAGGCAAGTATTGTATAATAGTTCTGTTTTCCGCGATTTTTTCCATTCCTCTGTGTAAATACCCTAATATGGGTTCGCAATCAATAACATCTTCACCATCGAGAGTAACGATCAGTCGAAGAACACCATGCATTGATGGGTGTTGAGGGCCCATATTGACTATCATGAGATCCTTTCTTGTAAGCGGTAGACTCATATCCTTGTTCTTATTCTTTTTTCCATGAAAATGGATTATTCCATGAATTCCTCAAAACGAGGCTCATCAAAATGCAAAATCTAAGACTACTATAAGACTACTAATAAAATAAGAAAAAAATTCGAACGATTAAATTACTTCTCCCGAATATCCAACTGACTGATTAATTTCTTATAACGTACTCTATTTTTCTTTGCCAAATAAGCCAGCAAACGTTGACGTTTTCCCAAAAGTCTTCGTAGACCTCTTTCCGATGAAAAATCTTTTTTGTGTAATTCCAAATGTGAAGCAAGTCTCCGTATCTTATTGGTGAAACTGAATACTTGAAATTCAACAGAACCCCTGTTTTCTTGTTTTTCTTCTTTAACCATAAATCAAAAAATTTTTCTACCTCCTTTCTTTTTCATGTATTTTTCTGATCAGGAAAAATAAAAAATTATGTCAGTTATTTTGAAGTTATTCTAATCTTGTACACACAAAAATTTGCAATTATTCATCTACTGCTGGAATCTGGAATTTGGATTTATTTTATCGATGCAAATTGGATTTGGATAGAAGGGTACATTCTTTTATTTTAGATAGAAGAAACATTTCTTCTATCTAAAATAAAAGAATTTTGCTGATTTATTTATTGCTATATCCAATTTATAGAATTGATATACCATTTAATTGATATCATTTAGCAAAATGAAACACAGCATATGCATCCATCTTTCGGCTCGAGAATTTCACGGGATAGAGATATTTCACGGGATAGAGATATAGTATAAGAAATAGGCTATTAAGTAACTCTAAATGAATTGTGGATACATCTGTATCCTTAACATACTGAAACGACTACCATTACTCGTATCAAACCAATAGCGATTCATAAAAGCTAAATCTTGTAATCAATGGTGGGCCAATAATGAATTTTTTTGCATATGTATTAAGACGCTTGGTCTGATTTCGAAATTGTCCAGAGTTTTTTATGTTGTTTTCATTGCAAAATGATGTATCTCCTTCCGTAACTTTCCAATTACGAGTACGAGAATTGAAAGACATGAAAATTCTCAATTCTCTACGGCGTCTAGGAGATAGATAGAATATTTTCAGGAACAAGAAAATCAGAAGAATCTTTTTCTCTATTCACTACCATTCCGCGTCTTCGACTTCTATTAGTTTCTTTTCTTCTTTAATGCAATAGCTATAGTTTGATATAGAATCCATTTCTCAAAGTAATGGAAACCATTCTCTTATAGGAAATGGTTCGAAAATCGCTATTCCACCTTTTAGGTTTAGGTATCGTGAAAAGTGATACCTGTGAAGATCGTGCATTTCAGTCACATTCAGATCCGTTTTTCGAGTCCATGATATAACCAAATTGGATGGATCTTCCACCCGTTTAGCTAAGAAAGAATAGATGCAGAGGTGGATAATAGATCGATATGAAGATCATGAGCTGCCCCATAATGAAACCGCCAGTAGTCGCGAATATCTCCTTCTTCCCTAACCCAAGATTGGAGAAAGAAGATCTAAGAGGGACCTATGGAGAATGTGGTTAGAAATCCATAATAGAGTCCGACCACAACGACCGAATTAATTATCCTCCTCGAGAAACTTAGACTACATTATCCTCATCGAGAAACTTAGACTACTAAGTAGAAAAGATTTGAAAATCATGGCATGGGTCTCCTTTTTTTCTTTCTTTAG
>OAMR01000129.1:7500-22626 GCA_900205405.1 Echinochloa crus-galli
GCGACTGGAGTGAAACTATAGGTAGGCAGAGGTTAGAGTCAAAGGAGGAGCCGCCATAGTCAAAGCCCCACAGACAGGTAAAGTTTCATGCTGTTGCCGAAAGCAGGCTGAAAGGGGGGCTCCACACGGGGCGGGGCCAAGGCCTTCATGTATGGGTGACAGATCGGCCATAGGAGTACTCCGGGATATACACCAGGGCAACTAATGTCGAGCATACGATGATGCCGCCCGTTTTCATTTCGTGAAAGTCCCCGGCAGAGGAAAGGGCTGTAGGTGATGGCGCGTTCTGCTTCTTAGGGCGATGAAATCGTTCCTATGGGATCGTGCGTGGCGGCTGGTATAGATGATGATGAAAGGCGGGCCGCTTGAACCGGGACCTATTCTCATAATAGGCAGCAAGCAAAGCTAAATAGGAAAGGGGGCGACTGATGACTGCCTTTTTCGTCAAAATCAAAAAGGGTGGAATGTGGAGCTAATATGGCTGGCTACAAGTATAGCCAAAGAAAGATGAGACGAGACGGACTGTCAGAGGACGCAGCGGGACTACCAGGGGAAAGCCCGCCCCCGCTAGCTAACATAGATATATCTATTCTCGGTGCGCATATTCGAGATTTAGAATCTCTTTCCGACCAGGCCAGGCCGAATCGGGCCACCACTTGGGATGGGAATGGCTCAGCCCACATGCATCATTTGATGAAAGCACTCCAGTCCAGTCGCCTCCGATCAGTGGCTTGTCAACCACCGGACCGTAGCTCCTCACCAAATGCCCCTGCGTTGGGGCAACACAGCACATGACTAGTTCGCTCAAGGACCACACCCTCTCGAGAGCAGGATGCCGGCCGAGATGGAGCACCAACCTAGACTTTCCTTGGGCTTGCCTTGCCCCAACATCTAAATAAAGGGCGGGCGCCGAAAAGGAAGCAGTGACGCCTTTTCGACGAAAGCTTAGCCTGGTAGGCGCTGCTTACTCACCCTACTCCCTTAGACAATGCAATGCTCTGAACACGAAAGTTTGCAGTTCAGCCCTCTTCTCCCATGCAGAGTCGCAGGCTGCGCCTCGGATAAAAGCACGGACGAGCCACATGCAGGGAAACTTGCACGTGTGGTTCTGGCCGGGGACCCCGGTATACTGTACTAATATCTTTCCAATGCCTCTTTCCTTGCCGCCAACGCACGCTAGATGGAGAGTAAGCAAGCTACCTTGCTTGCATTGCATTCGTTAAACGGTAGCTTCCGCGCCCTTCCTGCCTGCAGAAATTGATGTGAATGATCGTGTCTTCGACATCAATTTCAGTCTGATTAGATATGTCATTGAAACAAATCTGTTTTGTCTCTGTTTTATTTTCGGATGATAAGGATGAGCCAGCCGATCCTAACATAATTTTGGAGGAGCCGGACGACGAAGCCTCAAAATAAGATAAGGATGTCTCCGACGCGACCGGACTGCAACTAGATTTCTTTTTTAGGGGTCAGGAGGGAAAAAAAAGATATGCTGTTTCCTATCAGTCCCAAGCACCCCCCTGCTCCACGGTCCGCTTACCGAGGAAGAGATGCGGGAGGACCCAGGGCCAGAGCAAGTTGGGTTGGGGTATAGAGCCGTAAGCGCGGTGGGGGTGACAGAGGATGTGCTCGTACGGTTCATAGTTGGGTATGATATTCTCGTGGATTGTTGGGAACGTCCTCTATATTCGAAATATGCCTTTCTAGGAGCATTACGATCTGCAGCTCAAATGGTCTCTTATGAAGTCTCTATTGGTCTTATTCTTATTGTGCGCCTTGTGAGCACGTTTGGATCCGCGAAGGCAATCGCTCGGATCTTCCCCTAACCCAACCCGGGAACGGACCGGAGGGAACCGCAGCATGAGGAATGTCCGCGTCTCGTCACAAGGCTCGTTTTGAGTTTTGGGTCATAGGGCGGGCAGTCCGGGGCACAAGGGTCCTGGTACTACCCAGGTGCGAAGAACCCCGGAGGTAACTGCAATGAGCAAAAATGTCACTCACCGGCCTAAACGACGAGCAAACACTCGAACGTGAGAGCAAGGGATCACCCAACGAATGGACGAGCTCCAAGGAGGGAGGAGAGAGGGAGGCAAGAACCATGCTTTCAGAGAAGTGGCGGTCCGAATCCACTCTGACAAAAGAAAATAACTGACTAAGCCGTGCCGTAAGGGGGGCTCCACACGGGGCGGGGCCAAGGCCTTCATGTATGGGTGACAGATCGGCCATAGGAGTACTCCGGGATATACACCAGGGCAACTAATGTCGAGCATACGATGATGCCGCCCGTTTTCATTTCGTGAAAGTCCCCGGCAGAGGAAAGGGCTGTAGGTGATGGCGCGTTCTGCTTCTTAGGGCGATGAAATCGTTCCTATGGGATCGTGCGTGGCGGCTGGTATAGATGATGATGAAAGGCGGGCCGCTTGAACCGGGACCTATTCTCATAATAGGCAGCAAGCAAAGCTAAATAGGAAAGGGGGCGACTGATGACTGCCTTTTTCGTCAAAATCAAAAAGGGTGGAATGTGGAGCTAATATGGCTGGCTACAAGTATAGCCAAAGAAAGATGAGACGAGACGGACTGTCAGAGGACGCTGCGGGACTACCAGGGGAAAGCCCGCCCCCGCTAGCTAACATAGATATATCTATTCTCGGTGCGCATATTCGAGATTTAGAATCTCTTTCCGACCAGGCCAGGCCGAATCGGGCCACCACTTGGGATGGGAATGGCTCAGCCCACATGCATCATTTGATGAAAGCACTCCAGTCCAGTCGCCTCCGATCAGTGGCTTGTCAACCACCGGACCGTAGCTCCTCACCAAATGCCCCTGCGTTGGGGCAACACAGCACATGACTAGTTCGCTCAAGGACCACACCCTCTCGAGAGCAGGATGCCGGCCGAGATGGAGCACCAACCTAGACTTTCCTTGGGCTTGCCTTGCCCCAACATCTAAATAAAGGGCGGGCGCCGAAAAGGAAGCAGTGACGCCTTTTCGACGAAAGCTTAGCCTGGTAGGCGCTGCTTACTCACCCTACTCCCTAAGACAATGCAATGCTCTGAACACGAAAGTTTGCAGTTCAGCCCTCTTCTCCCATGCAGAGTCGCAGGCAAGCTATCATTTGTTCAATTTGGTTGATCTGATACTTAGTTAACTCATTCATCTTGATGTTCCCACTGATACCTAATCGATAACGAAGCTGAATGGCTTTTTTCGGTCCAATTCCATCCATTTTTGTTGAGGCAATTCTGACTTGTTCATCGGGAAGTGATCTAGCTCCTGAGATATATGACATTCTTTATCCTTCTCTTTTCCTGGTCTTCTCGGCTGGAATCTACAATGGTTGTCTCCCGAACAAAAGAACCATCTCTATCTCTTCTGATATCAAGTATTTTTTTTTCATGCATTTAGATAATGAGACCTGGCACATACATCAAAGATGTGATTATTAAGTGGTGCATTAATATGGATAGGATCTCAATGAACATTTCTCGAAGAGACAGTCTGGGTGAGTAATTCCTCGTATAGGAAAACCTACCTAAGTATAGGAGACTCTTTTTCGAGCAAGTAGTTAAGGACTAGAATGAGTGAAGAGGAATGGTACATACAATAGCTTGTGCTTCTCACTCAGGAGATATGCATCTCCTTTCTTTCCCAAGCTAGGCAGGCATGTAAAGAAAAAGGATGGCTCGGCATGAAAAGATAGCCACTTAGATAGGAATGATCAAGGCATAGGTCTGCTGATAAGAAATAGGTAAATCTCTAGGCAGGCTTTTGATGGATCTCCTATTCTCGGTAAAGGAGAAGAAGGCGGAACTATTCACCCTAGTCTCCATCCTGAGAATCTTCTGACTCAGAAACCTATACACACTCACTAAGGGCCCCTCCTTACTTATCTACACTTATCTTTTTCCGGTTTCTTGAGAAAACTATACTACTTGAAAAACCAAATCATAGAAACTACACTATATATGAGTTTATGTCCCGCGTTTCAATGGGACTCCCTGGCAGTACGGTGCTGAATTCTCTGGCTTTTCTAGCACGCACGCCCTGTTTCATATAGCACCAGGATGATTAAGACTTTTCATAATAGCGGATGAAGCTAATACTTTCTTTGCTGTGCTATCTCAAGAGTTTAGCTTTGAGAGTTGGAAAGGAAATAGGGCGGTGGGTAAGGCCTATTTCCTAATTTTCTTGGTGGGTGGTACTCTACGGGTGACTGAGGTCCATCAAAACAGTAGGTGCATTCGTCTAAAGGGCAGACCCTTTCATTCACTCAGCCTGCTTTCGGCAACAGCATGAAACTTTACCTGTCTGTGGGGCTTTGACTATGGTGGCTCCTCCTTTGACTCTAACCTCTGCCTACCTATAGTTTCACTCCAGTCGCTTCTTCCTTTTTACTTATTTGAAAGTGGGCGTCGAAAGGAAATTGAGTAAGTATCATATTTTTGGAAATTCATTTCAGGCGTTGGATATAAAGAATAGCTCCTAAGTAAGGTTACTAAGGTGGCTAACAATGGTTGGTAGGGCGAGACCCACCGAATAAGCTCATTGTTTCCTAGGCGTGAGGCAATCTCCAGGTTCATGGACTTGCGGTCTCTCTATAAGTGGTCGCATAGAAGAGCCTTCCATAAATACAAAGTCTGTAGACTCTGCGGTTTTATTTTATAAGTACCACTCAGAATGGTATAAGTTATAATAAGGCCTTTGACCCTGTCATCGATCTCCTACTTTCCTCTATTCCTTGCCTCTGACTAGCGACTCTACACTCACAAGGGAGAACAAAGATCAATCTTCTTATTAGAAAAATGATAGTTCTAGCTTAGTTGCCAAAGGAACTTCGAATGTGGTCTTTATGTTCCATTTGTAGGAAAGTGCTATTGTATTAAGAAAGAACTGTGAGATCCCATATCAGATTAAGTAAAGGGATTACCTAGCTAGCGCATATCGAAGAGTTGGAGACTTCCTGCCACTATAGAAAAAAGCCGTTGATGGATCAATTTCTGTAGGTGGGTCTCAACCCGGATCGAGACATTCGGATTTGCCGATGAAGAGTACTGCCTTGGAGGGGTAGGGGAAGAACCAACCTTTTCGGGTTACGGGAAGTCCTATCGAGCGACTGGATTAAAGCAAGAAGAAAAAAGTCAAAACAACAACCTACCGACCCAGCGCAGTGCCTATGAAGAATAGTGAATGTAGACCGGATAGGAATAGGACTCTTTAGGCGGAGTGGGTTTCTTGGAGGCAAGCAGCTGGTAAGGTAAAAAGCAAGGACTCAGGGAACAGATTCTAGATGATCTGCCAAAAACCACCTCGTCCTATTCCATTCTTTTTTCTTTGAATGGAGCCTTAGCGAGTTCCGTTGCAGCCAGTTCGAATTCGGACAGTAGGCCTCCCAACCCGCTACAAGGCAAGAACCAACCACTATAAGTCAACTCCAATAAAGAAGCTTGGTGGAAAGAAGGAAAGAGAGAAAAAGCTACGTCTCTTTGATCAGTTATCCTTTCTGAAATAATAGGTCTCGACCTCCAAGACCCCCCCCCGCGCGTCCCTAGACCCTATAAAAGCCACGCCATCGAGGTCCCAAGTCCTCATCCATTCACATCATTGAGCCGCAATGCCTCCTCCTCACTTCGCAGCGCCGCAATTCTTCGAGCTCGCGCCAGCGCTGCCGCACCCCGTCCGCCGCCGACGGCCAAGCCCCCGCAACGACCCAAACCGTTATATCTCGATCCAATGCTTTAGATCCAACCGACCCGCCGTAACGGTCAAACTAGCAGCGTAATGGTCAGCGCTCGCCGATTTTTCTAAAGAGGCCCTCCGTTTTATGTAAATCAACCCGCCGTCCAGCCCCTTTCAAAAGTAATTGCGGATACGTCCCTGGTTTTTCGAAAAACCCCTGAACTTTCCTGTTTTCGCATCCCGAAGCCCAGCCCTCGCCTTTTTACATGTAAACCCTTCTATTTATATATAAAATTATATTTAGGTCCCTAAGTTTTTGCATATAAGCCCCTGGAAGTTTCTGAAACTTGCCAACAAGCCCCTAAACCTTAGAAAAGCCATACCTTTCTCGTTTTAGCTCCGATTAGAGTGATTCTTGCACTCTTGTGTTCGTAGAGAAGCGTAGATAATTTATAAAGCCTTCTTTTGTTTTGTTTCTACTGTTTGGTATATTGTTCTTAGTTATTATTGTTTGTTGCTAGTTTAGCTACATGTTGTGCTCGACGATTGATTGCTGCGTGTAGAGGAACGCCATCAAGAGATTTCAATAAGAGTTCGAAGATCAAGAGCTGAAGACTATGACTAATTATATTGGATTTGAGGCAAGTTATAGCACGGACAATCCTTGCTACCTACTCACTTGTAATAAATTATTTCATACATGTATGTGTCTAATTTGATGTATCTCTAAGGTTGTACCTAGTCTTGTTTATCCTGTCCTTGATTTCCTTGGGTTCATGCATATGGGTAGAATCTTTGCTATGTGCAGCTAGTGTCACCTCGGTTTAACTATTAATTTTGACTTAATGGTTCACTTCAAACTTAATGTTAAAACTTATTTTTTAGCAACATGGATCAGGGAGCTAGAGCATGTGCTTCGTGCTTTGTTCTATTGTCTCTCCCTAAAGACTGGTTCTTAAAGCGGCAACCCAGGAGCCTGTCACCACCGCTGGAACTAATATGGCTCTGGTCTTTGACAAGTAGCTTGTACAGCTCTAGCTTGACAGTGGTTACCGACGGGCTGACGGCGTTAAGGGAAGCAAGGTGCGGGGTGTTTTCCCGATTCCACCGAGGACGGTAGCCCCATCGGCTAGGTCTCGTTAGACCCAGTCCCATGTTAGGAGTCTCAGGGATTGAGAACTCCACACATTGTGCATTGTTGGGTGTGATGCCCGCGCTCTGGACGCCATCGACCCCCTTACGGTGTGACTCCGTGGGTGTACGTCGATCTCGGTGCATAAGGACTCACCACCTTGTTGTACCTTAGTGGCTACTATCTTGTTAGGGTGTCTTGTGAAAAGCCTCGTAGTGTTCCTATGCAGTCACACCTTAGTAGTGTTGATGTGTGTGGTAGGGTGCAAAGTTCCTTTGAACTTTTACGCGACTGGTGGATAAAGGGCGAAACCTCTGCAGAGTGTAAATCTATCATGATAGCCTTGCTCAGGGTCACGAGCGGCCTGGATCCTTTTTTATTAGAAGATGATGTTTATTTATGTTTAATATCACTTACATTTTATTAATTGGATTGCAAGTGGGATTTCATTCACTTGTAGTAACTTGGACAATGTTAAAACGAACCAACTAAAAGTGCTAATGCAGTTAAGCTGTGTCTAGCCTTTTTGAGCCTTCATACACCCATGTTATACTTGCTAAGTAAGACATTTACTTACGCTTGCTATTTATTCAACAAAATCCAGGATGCGTAACAGATGGAATGAATGAATCTACTGCTACTGAGTTTCATAAGGATCTTCCGTACTTCTAAGTTGTGGTCAACCAGTCGGTGTGCCTGTGGACTTGAGGCTCTACCAGTCGAGAGAGTTGTACTTCCGCTGTGTTTTAGGTAAACGCTGATGTAAAACTATTTTATTCGAGCATATGTACTCTGTTTTACCATATTTGTTAGCTGTATGTGTTCTGTGGACTTTCTTAGCACACATGTAGCAGCATTCGGATTTCTGTGTAAATCCGGGTGTGACACAAAATTGCACGTAACATAATTATTTTTTCTTGTGCATTGTTTAGACTATTCAAATTTGGCTCATGGCTATGAATAATGACAGACTTTATGCTTTAGCTGATTTAGTTTTGTGAGGGTTCATATGCACTTATGCAGGATATAATTATGGATTTGATTGAGGATAGGTGACTTTGGGAAGGTCACACCGAGAAAAGGGTTGCCTCGGCAATGATCGGAAGATGGGGTTAAGCTCTCCACCATGTGGTGACCTGACGAGATTTCAATTCTTCATGTGACGAGATTTTACTGTTCAGGTCAGGTAAAGATTTTCTTTCATGTCAGGAGATATGGAGCTGATTTGTGCATGAATGGATTTTGAAGATGTACTTTTTTTATGTGTCCTATTGTATCCAATATTAATTTTGGGATAGTTTTGCGTCCATTTTTTCCATGTATTATCCAGCTAACTTGACTTCACACAACCCTGTACACATGTTGTCACATGTTTTAAAAAAAATGCTCTATTCATTCTTACTCATTGTATAAAATTATGGTAATAAAGAGATGGTTGTTATACTTTGTAGAAATAAGTCGTGCCAACATTTTTCTAGTCCCTACCTCTGCAAAATTTACCAATTTTTGTTTGTCAGCTTATGGTTCATTGGTCACACACAGCCCTGATGTGATTTTTGGACCACTCATTATTTGATTAACTTAGCAAGCTACTGTTAGCAAATAATGCGAAAACAAGATCGAACACGAGACACGATTTAACGTGGAAAAACCCTTGCGGGAAAAAACCACGAAAGACAATCACTATTGAGGAGAGTTTACAAGTAGGGATGATACATGTCTTATTTGTCTTGCCTTGTCTTGTCTTGTCTTGTCTTACCCTACCGTCTGCATAGGCTTACATATATATAGGCGGCTCACGTCCCTGTGCTTGGTTGCGTTGCCAAGGTGGGACTAAACTGTGCACTCCTAAGAGAAACCACAGCACAATGGGCCTCCGCTTCGCTCTGGCCCAAGCCTGGCCTATATCGTGGATGTGAATTTGGAACATCTCCAACAGCTACTTGCAATTGCAGTTGCATGGTCTAGTGTAAACTCGAATTAGTTGGTTTTGGGCATTCATGCAGATTCTCTTGGAGTCATTAGGGCAATGAAAAATTGCAGCAAGCTAGGAAGTCTATGTTTTCTAATACTTTTATCTTATCTTTTAAAGACTTTACTTTCTCTAATTTAACCAAACCTTCAACCTATAGAAAGCCTATTATTTCAGGGCTTAGTAATGCAAAAATATATCGTACTCTCTGTTAGTTCTATTATTTTAGGGCTTCATGATGCAAAAATGTATCATACTCTTTGTTAGTTTATGATGGATTTTTTTCTTCCTTGCATGTTCCAGAATGCCAATGCTCACCTATCTTTTGTTGTTTGCCATATGTCGGATCAAGAGGCAAATGATTTCAAGTAGATAGAAATAGTTATATATATTTCAGATTTAGATTCTATGAAACCATATTGTTGTACAAGATTTTTTTTCTATATGGATTGAGTAATTATAAACTATGGAGTGATGTACAGTTCAGTGAATGCCCGTCCTATTGTTGCTCATTATTTGAATTTGTTACTGTGTAACATGGAATGCTTCTCCAACTATTCATGAATAAAAGCAATTATTTCTATAATTATTATATTCATCCGTATTGATGGTTAGAACCAATGTGTCACTATAGATTAAGATTGTGTTACTAGGAGCTAGTGTAATCTAGAAAAAAGTGTTACTAGTTTACTATGATCCATGTTGCTGCAGCTATAAAACATTTATTAGGCATATGGTAAGTAACAAATCGTCTCACATACAGCAACACATTCACAAGTGTTACTAAATAGTTGTAACATGTTTTGTTATATACAGGAACACATTATAAGTGTTACTACAACTTGGTTGTAACACATTTTCTCACAAACAAGAACACATACATTGTGTTACAAAAGATCTTCCTATAGTAACATCCACAACTTATAAGTTGTGTTACTATTAGTCTCTGTAACACTTTTCTTTATATATAGTAACACATGTCAATGCTACTAAAGGTGTGTTGTGTAGTAGTTAGTGTCTATCGACCCTCTGTCTGCCATAAGTGGAAGCAAAACTACTAGAGCCCTGTCATCCACAACTAAATCTTGTCGGGCTCAAGGGGCATTGCTCTAGACCAAGCCCACCATGATGGAGGCGCTAGCACCCAGGGCGAGTAGGTGAAACCTAGGGCGAGAAGCCAGTTGCATCACGATCACGAGTGTAGCATCGACAATAACTTTGAAGTGACTTATGGATTCTTGTAATCTTTTTGACATCTAGATAAATCACAAGGGAAGCCTGGGCGTGGCTTCTCGAGGTAGAGGAAGGATGCTCTAAGTGTTGTTGGTGCCAACAATGGATTGAGCTTCCAAGTTAGAGTTCGAGTTGATAATTACTGTCTTTTGAGTTCTCAACATAAACAATAATCTAGATTAAATTGCACTAAATGAAATAAATATATAGCCCTCAACAAAGCAGAATAATTTGTATTAACCATGGCAACGCACGAGCACTATACTAGTATAAAATACGCCTTGTTGCATATAGTCTCGCTCTATCAAAGAAAGAATTATTGATTCACTATACCGTTATTAGTATACTAACTATCTTTTTAATATGTATATACTATAGCTAAATAACAAAATTAGTTGATTATTTTTTAATTTAAACAACTAAATCTAATGCATTTTCTTATTGTTACTTTGTTTCTTAATTTTTTGAATAGAGTGAGAAATTGGGGAATTCATTGTTCATAGAAAATATTAGGCATGAAGTATATGTTCGTACATGCACCTTCTTAACTATATAAAACACCATATACTAATTTGAGCACTGATGTAGCCACATTTAGACCACCCTGGGTTGTGACCCCCTTGCTACGGAAAAATTTCTGAAGTAGAACTATTGCATGGCAGCTAAGAGCAGCTCTGAATCGAATGGGTACAGTCTTGCATGTCTACATCTGCACATCTTTACTCCAACAAACACCTGACGCATGCACACAATACACAAGCATATCCAATCTTTAAATGTAATCGTTGGCTTCTTTGCTAGTAATCATAAAACTTCACCGTCTCTGCTAGCTCACAGGAGGCGCCAAGCTTAGACAATTCTTTTTGAAACCTTAACATGTTTGATTGTTTTAATTTACCATGCTAGTTATATTTTTTGATGCAGTCAATTAGTTTCACTTAACATAATATAGTACTTGAGCTCATGAGTTATTTAGCTGTTCAAATTAGTATGAAATTGCCCCCTGACTTTAATCCTGGCTCCACCACTGAATTTGAGTGGCACTCTACTCCAACCATTATTGTGTTGGGTGGATCTTTTTATGTTGGCTATTGATTGAAGTGTTATGCACATCGACATATTACATTGGGTTAGAGTTATATGAAACAGAATAACTATAATACTACAATTTTCTTATGAAAGATTTGATAGAGTCTCCATTTTATCTACAATAGATCATCTCTTTTTCTAGCTGATCTTAGCAAAAATGACTTCATAAATCATAAAACATAATACGATAAAAGAATACAATTGTTGGTTTTTATTTTCACAGTATAAAACCCGCCAGTAAGATCACTCTTGTCTATTAAAATTCTCAAAAAGCGATCCCCCTCAAAAGGAGGGCTCCACCCTGCTTTTATAGGGGGTTACAATACTAAAAGATTACAATAATACCCTTCGCCCTTGGCCCCACGTCATCTCTATTTCTACTTGACTTTTGACTTATACATGGCGCAAGGGCATAATTTTACATGGAAGGCGTGTACAAGTTGGCTACTTTCTCTACTCACGAGTTACACGCTTGACCGAAGCTTCATCACACCCTCGGGCCGAAGGTCAACAATATCCCTCAGCTTCGTTTTGCCTACGCACTCCTCCCGATGCTCGCTTCGAAGGTGATTGCTCGCACAGGGAAACACACATTATCCGTTTGAAACCTTCGATTATGCTTTTGTGATTGCTCGCACAGGGAAACACACATTATCCGTTTGAAACCTTCGATTATGCTTTTGGTCACCCTCGAAAGCCTGTTGCGAAGACAAGTGTTTGACGACCTTCGACGTCTAACCTTCCCTTGCACAGCCCACTCCTCGTGACTTCGAAGGTCTTTACCTGCGCTTGATTACCTTCGAATCCTTCCTAGCAAGCTCCATAGTTTGCTTTCTCTCTTTTGATTCTTTAGTAATAATTGCGGAGGTCCGACCTTCGGAAATTTAACACCCCAACAACAATAATGTGTATAAAAAATTAAGAGCTCACAGATTATTAATTAGCAGAATTTCATAAATCGTAAGACACAATACGAAAAAAATAAAATGTACAAAAAACCGAGAGCTAAGATTCTAATAAAATTAATTGAGTCAATTTCATCAAGCGACCCTGGTATAGAAAATCCTATATATGAACATTTTATCCATATTTGCAATATTTAGAAATCAATTTACAATGAAATTAACATGTGCTTAAAAAGGAAGCAGAGAAAGTCATCTTCTATTAGATATTACAATATAATTTTATTTATAATAAAATCATCCATAACATTTCAAATAATATATTACAATAAATTAATAACTACAGTACTATAAATAATGCTATGAAATATTTCAAATCATATAACAGAGAAAAAATCACATTGATAGATATTTTATAGCAAAAGATTGCATTGATCCTACAAATACAGTATTAGACACCACACATAAGGCATGTG
Organism: Echinochloa crus-galli; assembly: GCA_900205405.1. Classification (NCBI taxonomy): domain Eukaryota; kingdom Viridiplantae; phylum Streptophyta; class Magnoliopsida; order Poales; family Poaceae; genus Echinochloa; species Echinochloa crus-galli. The sequence goes on from OAMR01000129.1 coordinate 19,982, forward strand.
AAACCTTTATTATTTGTCTTTGACAAGTTATCAGCTAAATAATACTGAAATATAGTGAACCATATTCAGCTTTTTTGTAGAAACGATAAACACAAAATGAAGAACAATCTAAAAACACAATAGAACTTTAGACAAGAAAGATTCAAGAGTATATTATGCAATGTATAGAAACATACATAATGATTTGTAATTTTGTTAGAACCCTCCAATTATAAATTTAAATGTTTGTATCACAACCATGTAAATAAAATATGTCTATGTAATGATTCACAAAAAATCATAAGTAACACGATAACTTAGTTTGTGAAATAAGTTATATTATAAGAATATCACAATGATTTATATTTAGAATATGATAAATTACAAAAATTTGTTTATAAGTAATGTACACCCAATCTTCAAAAATCTAGTTCCACCGTTGCTGAGAGTGTTGATGAAAGTCGGTGACAAAACTTGTAAGGAGTAGGTTAAAGTGAGGGAGGCTAAATGGAATAAGAATTGGGAGTGCAGGATGAGGAGGAAGACTAGACAGCTTGAGCATAAGGAGAGATGTCTAGCGAGACAGGTTAAGTAACAGCCACCGGTTGTGCTTAAGTCAACATTCATCTGCACCCACGTCACGACACAAGGTGGAGATATGGAGGAATGGAGAAAGCGTCAAGTGTAGAAGGTAGAACGCTAGGTACAAGAGGGGACCTCTCCGCCGACGCGGCCTCCTTCCTCCTCTCCGCTGACTCGACCTACATCGTGACCCACGGGGCGGTGTACGGCTACAACGATAGGCGCTTTAGCGTGTTCAACAACGATCCGTCCTTCCACAACGTTCTGTCCCGCGGCGGCGGCGGCGGTTGCGGGTGGGTCGGCCTCGACGGCCTGGAGGGTAGGGCTCCCGGGCGGCACCTCATCGCCGTCGCCTCCCCTGACCTTGCCAACCCCGGAGCCGACAGATGGACGCGGCAAGGAGTCCAAGCCTCGCAACTTCGTGCCGGACGCGCCTGCCGCTCCATCTCCCGCTCCCACCATGACGCCGCCCGCATCCGCGGCATCACCGGAGGGGGCCCTGGATCCAACGTCGAGCCACGACCTAGTCGACGAGCCGGGGAATCCAGAGCCAGAAATGAGTTAGGACCCGGGCTAAACTCATTACAAAGCTTCAAATGTGTCTAAAATCTCTAGTGCTAAAAAGATGTCTACATACACTTGAGTAAAGTTTCTACTGGATTTAGGCTACCAACCAGGGCTGCCGCACGGGCAGCCCGGGTCGTGGCTCCGCCACTGGCAAGAGGATCCACGGCTGGGTCGCGACCCCGACGACGACGACCCAGGGCATGACCCCGACCAACCCGACGACGACCCCGGCCACGGCCCCGGACCCCGACGACGACCCCTGCCACGGCCCCGGCGACCCCGACGATGATCCGGGCCACGGCAATGGCGGCGGTGACCCGCACGATCCTGGTCATGACCCCGACGATGACCCTCCCCCTGATCATGTTGGTCCGGTTCTCTTCAACAACCGCAACCTCATAAGCCTGTTGAAGTTCGTGATGAAATCCGGTGTTCAGGCCTACAAACAATGGTCAAAGCTGGAAGAGAAGAAGGAGAGGCAGCGATGGGAGTGCAGGAGGAGGAAGAGGGCGAGGCAACTGCAGCGTCAAGAGAGGAAGCTTGCAAAAAAGGCCAAGCAGCATGGCGGGGCTCCAACGACTACCCCGTTTGTTCATGGATCGGTGTTGCTCTGCAGCGCTCCTGCCTCGCACAAGGCAGAGGAGGCGAGCAAACACCCAGACGTCAAGAGCAATGCCTAGGAGATAGGGTCAGGGTGGAGTGAGGTGAAAGCAATTGTGTTTCAGCAGTAGTAATCTCTCTGTTCCTAGATGTTCTGAGTTCAAAGCTCAACTTAGTTGTAAGAGGTGGATCCTAATTTTGTTTGTTTGTGATTCGAGACCGGCAAGGATCTTCTCATTGCAGTAGTTTTTGTTTTCTGTGCGCTCTGTCTACATTTTAGGTTGAGTGTTGCTGCAACTTTCTTCAACAGTCAGTAACATGGTGTTATGATTTCTTCTGGTATATGCTAATTTGAACAATTCTATCAAAAGAAAAGCTAATTTGAACAGTGTGGTGGACTGATGATTCTTTTGTTCTGTACTTTTGGTTGTGGAGGCTTGTGCTGTGAGAAATTCAGAAGATGGTTGCTGTCTTTTTATAACTTCTGCTGATGCTTTTGTTTATGTGTGCCCCATTGACAGTCCAGGTTGCTGTTTTGCTTCTGAATTTTTGTTTTATGTTGGTCAATCTATGCTATTCGTTATCATAGCACCATTTGTTCATGCAGAGAATTCAGGGGAATGATGTACTTGCTAGGAGAGGGTAATAATAAATTAGAAATGCTGCAAATTAAATTCTCTCGATCGAAGTAGACTGAACTACCAAATTTCAAATTGCGAGTATCAAACTATCAATAAAGCACTGAGATCAGTGCAATAACCTACAACAATAGTCCAGCTATAGTTTGGGCTTCATCGACCAATTTAACAGGGTTATTGGTCAGCAGCAGAAACAATTAGTCCCCTCTCGTGGCAACTAATTCAGGGGAGAAAGAGAAATGCAGCAGAAGTATTTGTTGCCAAAGCATCATTCATGCT
>OAMR01000129.1:30265-43725 GCA_900205405.1 Echinochloa crus-galli
TGTGATGAGGCCCTGAAGCTCCATCTCAAGCCTTTGCCGCTTCTCTGCGCTCAAGCAGCAATGGCTGCATCGAACCAGTGGAGTCCGAGGGCAGCAAGGAAATGACGCAACCGTGCCCACACCCAAGGCACCCAAGAAATGATCTTCAGGGCCGTGGCGACATGCCCTAGCGCGGAGCAGAATTGCGCCATCGTCACGGAGAAGTCGCCGTCGCAGTCGGACTCGGACTCGGACTCGAGGTCAGTCTCGTCGTCGTCGATGTCGTCGGGCGAAGGCGTGCACGCGCAGCCGGTCGTGCCGTTTCTGGCGCCGACGTGCTCCCGGACCACGAAGAAACGCTGATGATAGTCGGCGCCGATGTGGGCGACCTCGAGCGCGCCGGCGCCGCTGCCCGCGCCGCCGACGTAGATGACGAGCGTGCACGCTGCGCGCGGCGGGAGCGGGGCCTCGCGCGCGGCGCAACCGGCGTGGGACTCGTCTGCCGGCACGGCGGGGGCTGGATCAATCGCGGGAACCGGGGACGCGGCGGGAGAGCGAGGAGGCTGCTGCTCGCGGGCCGCGGCGCGGAAGATGCGAGAGCGAGGAGCCGCCGCCGGATCGGCCAGCCGGGGTGCGCGAGGGTGCCGGCCCCGCGCCAGGAAGCCCCGATGGTCGTCGCGGCGGACGAAGGACTCGTCGGCGTCGCCCGCGCTGGTTTGATTGACGAGGGTGGAAGGCCCGCGCCGCGGGAGCACGCCGCCCGCGTCGGCGGCGCCGGCCGGATCACCCGCCACGTGAGCGGCCTCCTGGGACTCGGCGAGGAGGCGGCGCGCGGCGGGCGCGATGGCGAGCGCGACGATGACGTGGCGGTGGAAGAGCGGCGCGGCGGGGTGGTCGAGGGCGCTCTCGGGCGCCGGCTGGAGGCATCTTCTCCGCACCGTCAGCAGGGGGCCAATGAAGTGGTCCGGGCGTGGCTCCCTCCCGTTAAGCCGCTGCCGGCATCTTCTCCGCCCCGCCGCCGACCTGGATGGATGTCGATCTCTCGGACTCTGCATCGGCCGGCCGCACCACGGCGACGTCGACGTCGCCCAGCACGCAGTCTCGCTGAGTCGCCGGAACTGCACACGCTGGCCTGGCCACCACTGGCCGGAACAAGACTTGCCCACCGCTTTCTTGTTCCATCGACACTGCGTACGTGTTTGCAGCCGCACCGACATCAAATCCCTGTACCCAAGTATAAAAAAAATCCCTGTGCCTGGATTACGTCAGAGGTGGTAATAATGGGTTACGTACGTCAGACACCAGAGTCCTTGTTGCGGCCGCCGCAAACCGACTCCCCGCGCCGTTCCGCCCAACCGTTTCTGCGCGGTAGCCGGCGAACTCGCGGCGTTCCCCATCGGAAATGCCCCCCTGTAATGTAAAGCAAAGCCTCCACCGCGCTCCAGCGATTATTTGCTTCATCGGAAATGGAATAACCTGTCATGGCGTCGAAGCTCCTCCGCCCTGCCTGAACCGGAAATGTGGGACACGTACGTGCTTGCCGTGGCGTCGTCGGAGGCGAGGTACTCGGCGGCCTTTGCAACGTGCACCGCCTCGCACGTCGCGCTGCCATCTTCTCCCTCGGCGGCAGCGCCCCCGAGCATGGTCGACAACGACAACTGCTCCACCACCATCGGCGTCGGCACCGGCGAGCCTTCACGCCATGGCGCGACAGCTCGGGGAGCCTTGATCAAGGTTGACTATCCTGGACTCCTGGCTCTGTTGGGCATGACGTCCAGCCGCCGTCCTCGCGACGGCGACGGGTGGCGTCCACCGCCTCGGCCTCGACGGTGTGATGTAGGCATGGCATGTAGCAGGGAATGAAGTGGGCCGAGCTCGTGGACCGTTTTAAGGCCCAGCCTCGACTGGTCGGTGATGAACTCATCGGTTGTTGCCTTCCCACCTCCGGTGTGATGAGGCCGAAGTTGTTATCCTCGAGCCTGCTGCCTGCGTATCTTTAAATTTCAACCATTAACTATGCTTAATTGTATGAAAATATTAAGAAAACATCTATTTCCAAAAAGGAATAGAAGGGTATTTAAATTTTGTTTATGCGAGATCCAGAATTCAAAATGGGAATTAGAACGTGAAGAGGTAAACAGGGCCGTCGATGGCCAGGGCCCGACCGCTCCGGGCCCCCAAAATCAAAGGCCCCCCAAATTAATCAAGGCATGCACAAAGATAATTCTCCACTCCATGAAGGTATGGATTTTAACATAATATTGCTTCAAATAATTGAGTTGGTCCATACTGTTGCTATCGTCCATAGGAAAAAGAAAGGCCAATAATCTTTGATAATTTCCCAACTAAAGAGGTTGAATTGAAAAGAATACTCCCTCCGGTTTGGTAAAACAAGTCGTTTTGGACAAGGTTTGAGTCAAACATTGGGAATATAAATCATGGATAACATTTAAGTTGTTGAGTTTGAAAATGTGAAAATTATATAAATAGATTGGTCTTGAAAATTACTTTTATAAAAGTATACATATATAACTTTTCAAGAAATATTTTTATAGAAAAGAGAAGTCAAAATTGTGCTTTGGTGACCGTGTCGCTGTCCTAAACGACTTCATTTACCAAACTGGAGGGAGTACATATTTATTTTTGGCACATAACCCTTGCCAACAAAACACATGGATACGTTTTTGGGACCTTTTTGGCCAATATATAAACTGAGAATGGTATTATTGTCTCGATATGATATAAACTGAGCTAAAAGTTTTGGGAACCGGCTTTAGCACCGGGTATCCCAACCGGTGCAGATCTTCCGAGGCTAAAGGGGTACCATGTGGAATGTCATTGCAGTGCCATTTTTGCCCTTCTTCCACACGTTTGGTCATACCGTATGCGACCTGATAAGTTAGTAGTCACAAAGAAAGTTAGTAAATGAATGGTATTTACGGTGAAATGTATGCAGTATGAACTAAGGTCGCATACGTACCACCACAGCTAAGTTCTTCTGCCTGACGACAAGCTCGCACGCGGTATATACGTGTATATACGTATATATTCTAATACGTGTATTCTAATGCGTATTCGGCCGACTCTATATTCATATTAGCTGACATTTCATCAAAATAGAAGACATATATATTACAAAAGTAGATATTCATGCATGTCAACTCGAGTTATATATATTTAAACTGTATTTTCTACTTAATTAAGATTGACGACTTGTTGAACTGTACGGCACATCCTCCAGTACTAGCATGAATTCTCCTCGGGGATTGACAACCTCGTCCCCGACGAGCTGTTCTGCAATTGCGTCAATTCTTTCTAGCTCCAGGGACTCTTCCTTCAGCCTGAACATCTATAATTTACAAATAATTGAAAGATATTTAATCCGCCGAGTTGGAGACAATAATTGTGCACTTAATAATAATGGAAATGTTGTTTATTATTACGTACCATAATATCGTGTTGTGTAAGCTTTTTATGTCCCCAATTCCACATGAAATCGCAAACATAGTATGCACATAAATTATTTCCCGGCCCCTGTTTGGCACACTGTCGACCAAAAGAAATTAAGTAAAATTCATATAATATATTAGCCGAGGCCTACATGTACAAATTACTTGCTTACCGGAAAGCCAATGTTCCATTTTAGTGTTTCATGTTGAATTCCCGGGTGTTCTTGACGGAATTGAATCCAGGCCCTGCGAACAAAAAAATTGAGTTAAGTCATTGCGAGTGTAAGGGGTGAATTAAGTAGGGGAAAATATACATCACCTTGTCATCATGTCCATGATGTTCTGTAGTTTTTCTTTTGGAGTGTGCAACGAATCAAAGACGTTCACGACACCCCGGTCAGGACACAATATTATTAAGAACCAGTGGAATCTGTGCACATGTATACATTATAATCAGAAATGAATTAGTACACAGACAGTATAAGAAGAAGAAGCCTGTGTATGTACTCACTCGATGTTGTACGGGATTAGTATGGAGTCGCAGTAATTTTGTTTCTTAATATATTTGTATAGGTTTCCATATGTTTCCTCAGGATTCATCAATATCATTTCTTCACTTATCCTTCGAGGATCCACGAAACCAACGTCATATATCCCGGATCTGCGACATTTTTGAATCTCCATTCTGCATATGTTAAGCAATAAATAAAGCCCGCGTCAGCATAGATTGGAATTAATGTTTTCAAACTGTGAATTATAAGCAACAACAAAGTACTTACAGTGTCCAACATGTGATCAAATCCACGTCCATGGCGTCGCGGTGGTACAGCTCATATATATCATTAAACCTGAGCCAGACAAAATCCGCGTCACCATTGTAGAAGTCTTGGTCCTTCACGCCTACTTTTATCATGCGCCGTTTATTCCTTCTTGATTCTTCCAAATACCAGTCATGGAATCGGCGCATCTTCGTCTGTAGGTTGCTCTCCATTTCAGGAGGGACCATAGGCTCGCCAAGCTTAAACGGCCACTTCAGTGTTGTGTTTACAGGCACCTCTTCTTCCCCCAGGACTTGCGCTCTGGTTAGTCCAGTCTCGGCCATTACTCGTTGAATGTTAAGCTCGTCCAGAGATGGCAATGGACCCAAGGGCCGCTGAGGTTGCTGGCCGAGCTGAGGAACCTTTTTGGATGGGCCCGCCTCCTTATCCGCAGCCTTCCGTTTCCGGCGAGATTTCAGTAATGAGCGGTCATAGTCTGTTACTATTACTTCCTTCTGTTGACCCTTGCTCAAATTACCGAGGAATGACTTCACGATGGTGGGATCAAGCTTCGGCTCCGGCTCAGGTTTTCTCCTCCACTCGGCCATTTGCCTCTTTGTGTCTGCTTTTACCGAGGCTTCGAGCTCCTCTAGAGTCTTCTCGCCCGCTCTTTTCTCTGGTGCGGGCTTCTCTCTAGTTTTTCGCGCCTTCTTCGCTGGTGGAGTGGGGGCAGAGGCTTTAGTGCGGCGTCCCCTCTTTGGCGGAGGAGACGGAGACCTCTTCGGCGGAGGAGACGGAGACCTCTTCGGCGGAGGAGACGGAGACCTCTTCGGCGGAGGAGACGGAGACCTCTTCGGCGGAGGAGACGGAGACCTCTTCGGCGGAGGAGACGGAGACCTCTTCGGCGGAGGAGACGGAGACCTCTTCGGCGGAGGAGACGGAGACCTCTTCGGCGGAGGAGACGGAGACCTCTTCGGCGGAGGAGACGGAGACCTCTTCGGCGGAGGAGACGGAGACCTCTTCGGCGGAGGAGACGGAGACCTCTTCGGCGGAGGAGACGGAGACCTCTTTGGCGGAGGAGACGGGCTTGCATCAGGAGCTCCCGGAGAATCGTCATGATGTGGATCTCTTGGAGGTGACGGGGGCTTGTTGGTAGCCGCAGGTGTATCGGGTATAACGATGTCTGCCTTGCTCCATAGAATGATGCAGTGAGAACACTGACCGAGTTTTGTTTCTCCGTCACCTCCGGGGATGTCAAGTTCCAAGTCTTCCCAGCTGGTGACGACTTGCTCCACCTCAACAGGTACGTAACCATGTGGAATGTCATTGCAGTGCCATTTTTGCCCTTCTTCCACACGTTTGGTCATACCGTATGCGACCTGATAAGTTAGTAGTCACAAAGAAAGTTAGTAAATGAATGGTATTTACGGTGAAATGTATGCAGTATGAACTAAGGTCGCATACGTACCACCACAGCTAAGTTCTTCTGCCTGACGACAAGCTCGCACGCGGTCCGTTGAGTTATTTCATCCACGGTGTAACGGACCGCTTCGGCGGCCTGTGTGGAAGCGTGACTGCTTTGATATTGTTGTGGAGGGCTAATAAGGGCCGCATCTTGGAGAGGTGCATGCTCTGTGGAACCGGTCCCGCCTGTGGCTTGTTGTATCTGTAGCCATGCTACCTTCATCCGTCACTCCATCTCTGACTCCATTTCTTGGAGCTTTGAGCCCTGGGCGGCAACCGTTTGCTCTAGGTCCCTTACCCTCTGCTCATATCCGGCCTGCTTCCTCGAACGGCTCCTATAGGTGGCGGCGTGCTCTTGGAAACCTTTCTTCCATGAGACGCTTGTGCCTACGCCGCGCGTCCGTCCAGGATGCTCCTTGTTCCCTAAGGCATAGGTTAGCTCATCTCTGTCTCTATCAGCAACAAATTCTCCCCTCTCAGATGCCCTGAGGATATCGAGGAGACGCTGAGCTAGTTCTCGCAAGTCCTCGGCAAAAACTAAGGAGCCGTCGATTGGGCTCAGGGTGCCTCCATGACCATAGTACCAATGCTTGGTCCTTGCGGGCCAGTCATGTGTCGCTGGAGTGATGCCTGCTCACAAATGATGTAAGGAACCTTCTATATATGAGGGGCCTCTCCGGTTTTGAGAAATTGCGAGTACAACTTCTTCTTGAAATCCTGAAACAGAACTGCCATCTTCTTCATTGTCCAATCCCTCAGTTCTGCTTCATGAGTGCTAGGCCAGTCGAATATTGCCTTTAATTCCCTCCATAGCATCTCCTTCTCTGTATCGGGGAGCACGTACTCCTCAGTGGGGTCCGTGGACTTCCATTTTCTGATACTAATGGGCACATTGTCCCGTACAATTACCCCGCACTGAGATACAAATTTCTTGGCCACTTTTGGGGGCTCAACTGGCTCCCCGTCATCCTCCACTCGGGTGATGTGTAACTTGACATCCTTCAGCTTCTTCGTGGTCGATCGTTTTGATTTCTTAGCAGAGGCGGCCTACACAAATTACATATATACGAGATGATATAGAGATGGTATACATAATTGACATGTACAGTACAAATTTATGTTATCTATATACACACCTGACTAGACGAGGGCTCGTTACTGGCCCCTTCAACATTTTCGGCCTGGACATTGGCGGCCCCTTCAACATTTTCGGCCCCTTCAACATTTTCGTCCCTTCCAATGATCCCCAACACATCATCCATGGACATTGGTTGGGTTACAATATTGAAAAGTTGATTCGCAAAGAACGTGTCGTTGTCCTCTTGCATGGGTGGGACGGGGTTGTTGTTGTCCTCTTGCATGGGTGGGACGGGGTTGTTGTTGTCCGCCATCTATATAATTAAAAATAATTGATAAGAAATATATACAAATCTATGAAGCACATATATTTCTAATATACATAGAATTAAAAATAATTGATAAGAAATATATACATTTAAATGAAGCACATATATTTCTAATATACATAGAATTAAAAATAATTGATAAGAAATATATACATTTAAATGAAGCACATATATTTCTAATATACATAGAATTAAAAATAATTGATAAGAAATATATACATTTAAATGAAGCACATATATTTCTAATATACATAGAATTAAAAATAATTGATAAGAAATATATACATTTAAATGAAGCACATATATTTCTAATATACATAGAATTAAAAATAATTGATAAGAAATATTTACATTTCAATGAAGCACATATATTTCTAATATACATAGAATTAAAAATAATTGATAAGAAATATTTACATTTCAATGAAGCACATATATTTCTAATATACATAGAATTAAAAATAATTGATAAGAAATATTTACATTTCAATGAAGCACATATATTTCTAATATACATAGAATTAAAAATAATTGATAAGAAATATTTACATTTCAATGAAGCACATATATTTCTAATATACATAGAATTAAAAATAATTGATAAGAAATATTTACATTTCAATGAAGCACATATATTTCTAATATACATAGAATTAAAAATAATTGATAAGAAATATTTACATTTCAATGAAGCACATATATTTCTAATATACATAGAATTAAAAATAATTGATAAGAAATATTTACATTTCAATGAAGCACATATATTTCTAATATACATAGAATTAAAAATAATTGATAAGAAATATTTACATTTCAATGAAGCACATATATTTCTAATATACATAGAATTAAAAATAATTGATAAGAAATATATACATTTAAATGAAGCACATATATTTCTAATATACATAGAATTAAAAATAATTGATAAGAAATATTTACATTTCAATGAAGCACATATATTTCTAATATACATAGAATTAAAAATAATTGATAAGAAATATATACATTTAAATGAAGCACATATATTTCTAATATACATAGAATTAAAAATAATTGATAAGAAATATATACATTTAAATGAAGCACATATATTTCTAATATACATAGAATTAAAAATAATTGATAAGAAATATATACATTTAAATGAAGCACATATATTTCTAATATACATAGAATTAAAAATAATTGATAAGAAATATATACATTTAAATGAAGCACATATATTTCTAATATACATAGAATTAAAAATAATTGATAAGAAATATATACATTTAAATGAAGCACATATATTTCTAATATACATAGAATTAAAAATAATTGATAAGAAATATATACATTTAAATGAAGCACATATATTTCTAATATACATAGAATTAAAAATAATTGATAAGAAATATATACATTTAAATGAAGCACATATATTTCTAATATACATAGAATTAAAAATAATTGATAAGAAATATATACATTTAAATGAAGCACATATATTTCTAATATACATAGAATTAAAAATAATTGATAAGAAATATATACATTTAAATGAAGCACATATATTTCTAATATACATAGAATTAAAAATAATTGATAAGAAATATATACATTTAAATGAAGCACATATATTTCTAATATACATAGAATTAAAAATAATTGATAAGAAATATATACATTTAAATGAAGCACATATATTTCTAATATACATAGAATTAAAAATAATTGATAAGAAATATATACATTTAAATGAAGCACATATATTTCTAATATACATAGAATTAAAAATAATTGATAAGAAATATATACATTTAAATGAAGCACATATATTTCTAATATACATAGAATTAAAAATAATTGATAAGAAATATATACATTTAAATGAAGCACATATATTTCTAATATACATAGAATTAAAAATAATTGATAAGAAATATATACATTTAAATGAAGCACATATATTTCTAATATACATAGAATTAAAAATAATTGATAAGAAATATATACATTTAAATGAAGCACATATATTTCTAATATACATAGAATTAAAAATAATTGATAAGAAATATATACATTTAAATGAAGCACATATATTTCTAATATACATAGAATTAAAAATAATTGATAAGAAATATATACATTTAAATGAAGCACATATATTTCTAATATACATAGAATTAAAAATAATTGATAAGAAATATATACATTTAAATGAAGCACATATATTTCTAATATACATAGAATTAAAAATAATTGATAAGAAATATATACATTTAAATGAAGCACATATATTTCTAATATACATAGAATTAAAAATAATTGATAAGAAATATATACATTTAAATGAAGCACATATATTTCTAATATACATAGAATTAAAAATAATTGATAAGAAATATATACATTTAAATGAAGCACATATATTTCTAATATACATAGAATTAAAAATAATTGATAAGAAATATATACATTTAAATGAAGCACATATATTTCTAATATACATAGAATTAAAAATAATTGATAAGAAATATATACATTTAAATGAAGCACATATATTTCTAATATACATAGAATTAAAAATAATTGATAAGAAATATATACATTTAAATGAAGCACATATATTTCTAATATACATAGAATTAAAAATAATTGATAAGAAATATATACATTTAAATGAAGCACATATATTTCTAATATACATAGAATTAAAAATAATTGATAAGAAATATATACATTTAAATGAAGCACATATATTTCTAATATACATAGAATTAAAAATAATTGATAAGAAATATATACATTTAAATGAAGCACATATATTTCTAATATACATAGAATTAAAAATAATTGATAAGAAATATATACATTTAAATGAAGCACATATATTTCTAATATACATAGAATTAAAAATAATTGATAAGAAATATATACATTTAAATGAAGCACATATATTTCTAATATACATAGAATTAAAAATAATTGATAAGAAATATATACATTTAAATGAAGCACATATATTTCTAATATACATAGAATTAAAAATAATTGATAAGAAATATATACATTTAAATGAAGCACATATATTTCTAATATACATAGAATTAAAAATAATTGATAAGAAATATATACATTTAAATGAAGCACATATATTTCTAATATACATAGAATTAAAAATAATTGATAAGAAATATATACATTTAAATGAAGCACATATATTTCTAATATACATAGAATTAAAAATAATTGATAAGAAATATATACATTTAAATGAAGCACATATATTTCTAATATACATAGAATTAAAAATAATTGATAAGAAATATATACATTTAAATGAAGCACATATATTTCTAATATACATAGAATTAAAAATAATTGATAAGAAATATATACATTTAAATGAAGCACATATATTTCTAATATACATAGAATTAAAAATAATTGATAAGAAATATATACATTTAAATGAAGCACATATATTTCTAATATACATAGAATTAAAAATAATTGATAAGAAATATATACATTTAAATGAAGCACATATATTTCTAATATACATAGAATTAAAAATAATTGATAAGAAATATATACATTTAAATGAAGCACATATATTTCTAATATACATAGAATTAAAAATAATTGATAAGAAATATATACATTTAAATGAAGCACATATATTTCTAATATACATAGAATTAAAAATAATTGATAAGAAATATATACATTTAAATGAAGCACATATATTTCTAATATACATAGAATTAAAAATAATTGATAAGAAATATATACATTTAAATGAAGCACATATATTTCTAATATACATAGAATTAAAAATAATTGATAAGAAATATATACATTTAAATGAAGCACATATATTTCTAATATACATAGAATTAAAAATAATTGATAAGAAATATATACATTTAAATGAAGCACATATATTTCTAATATACATAGAATTAAAAATAATTGATAAGAAATATATACATTTAAATGAAGCACATATATTTCTAATATACATAGAATTAAAAATAATTGATAAGAAATATATACATTTAAATGAAGCACATATATTTCTAATATACATAGAATTAAAAATAATTGATAAGAAATATATACATTTAAATGAAGCACATATAAGCCACCACTCTGAATTTCTGACCACACATCTATTGCTATGACTACTGCTCATTTCACCGAAAGGGTTCATGCCATCGGTACTTAAACCAAGCCTAACATTCCTCGCATCAGCATCAAACTCTGGGAATGCTCTGTCGATGTTCCTCCACTGGGATCCATCGGCGGGGTGTCTCAACATGCCATCCTGCTTACGTTCTTCTTTGTGCCAGCGCATTAGTTTGGCATGGTCTTTGTTTCTGAATAAACGCTTTAGACGGGGTATTAGAGGGAAATACCACATCACCTTCGCAAGGATTTTTTTCTTAGAATGCTCTCCCCCAACATCACTAGGGTCATCCCGCCTGATCTTGTATCGTGCGCAGGTGCAAACCGGACAACGATCCGAGTGTTCGTACTGTCCGCGATAGAGGATACAGTCATTAGTACACACATGTATCTTCTGCACCTCCAAACCGAGAGGGCAAACAACACATTTTGCTTGATACGTCGTCGATGGCAATTCGTTACCCTCTGGAAGAATCTTCTTTACGAGTTTCAGTAGCTCCTCGAAACCCTTATCAGTAACACCATTTGCTGCCTTCCACTGCAGAAGTTCAAGTGTGCTACCCAACTTCTTTAGCCCCTCTTTGCAATCTGGGTACAGGTCAGTCTTGTGGTCCTGCAACATGCGCTGTAAATTTTTCGGTTCCTTATCATTGTCGCAGTCTTTCTCGGCATCACGCAACATTTGCCCGAGCCCATCAGTAGGTTCATTTTCCTGAGCAACATCTTCCTGAGCATCGCCTTCCCGAGCAACATCTTCCTCATCGGCATCACCCATTGCAGCATATGCAAAGGAACCGTAGTATTGAGCCAATAACGGAATGTCGTCATCGGCCTCGTCTTCTTCATCTTCATCCATTAGAATTCCTCTTTCACCGTGCTTCGTCCAAACAGAATAATTCCTCATGAAACCGTGCCTCATCAAATGCACCTGAAGACAACCTCTTTGTTTGTACGATTGTATATTTTTACAATGGGTGCATGGGCAGAACATGAAACCGGACGGCGTCCTGTTAGCCTCGGCGGCATCGAGAAACGTCCTAAGGCCATCACGGAAGGCCTGAGCGTGGGGGTCCCCGTACATCCATTGTCTATTCATCTGCATTATTAACCAATAACAAATATACAATACAATTTAAAGATAAAAAAATTTAATATATAAATAAATACAAATTATAATATATATTCCATTATATAAATAAATTTCTAAAACTACATTACTATATTCATTAAATAAATAAATATACCTTCCGTTAAATAAATAAATAACTATTCTACCTTTTAATAAAGAACTAATAATATATATTTCATTAAAAGGTAGAATAGTTATTTATTTATTTAACGAAAGGTATATTTATTTATTTAATGAATATAGTAATGTAGTTTTAGAAATTTATTTATATAATGGAATATATATTATAATTTGTATTTATTTATATATTAAATTTTTTTATCTTTAAATTGTATTGTATATTTGTTATTGGTTAATAATGCAGATGAATAGACAATGGATGTACGGGGACCCCCACGCTCAGGCCTTCCGTGATGGCCTTAGGACGTTTCTCGATGCCGCCGAGGCTAACAGGACGCCGTCCGGTTTCATGTCCTCGGGCACATTAGCACCGGTTGCTAGCTGCAACCGGTGCTAAAGGGGGAGAATTAGCACCGGGTCTCGCCACGGCCCGATGCTAATGTGTCCGCCCTGACACCCCGGAGCGCCGCCCCCGCTCCTAGCCGTTGGACCCGGTGCTGAAGCCCCATCAGCACCGGGTCCAAAAATGACCGAGGCGGAGGAGGCGGGCGGATGTGAAGCATTCTGGTAGTGGGGTAAGCTAGCAGCTTGAATATAGCTAAAGACATTGTTTAGCATATGATGTGGCCACTAACTAAGATGTAGCATCATGGTCATTAACAGCCATGGCATTGCCTTTGTAAAATTATTATCGACCATAATGGTAGTTATTATTAGGTGGTTAGGCCAGTCTCAGTGCACTACCAGAAAACTCGACATACGCACCCCTCCTCCGCCTCGGCCATTTTTGGACCCGGTGCTGATGGGGCATCAGCATCGGGTCCTGCGGTTAGGAGCGGAGGCGGCGCGCAAGGGGTGGCAGGGGAGCACATTAGCACCGGGTCGTGGCACGACCCGGTGCTAAAGGCCCCCCATTAGCACCGGTGACAGCTACCACTCTCTTCTTCCTTTCTTCTCTCTTCCTTCGCTCACTCTC